>JBBPCX010069883.1:0-11029 GCA_037974365.1 Hydrocynus forskahlii | reverse complement strand
ACACACACACAACATAGTAAAAATCTACAAAAGCATGGTGGACTATTCTTAAGCTGCTCTCAACATCAGTGTCCTGACTGCCAGCAATAAACCAAAGCTCCACTTGTACCAGGCACCACCAGCTGCAACATGTTCAAATCCTGCACAAAGCGGAAACCTTACAAAACTACATCCACTGAAATAGCCAGGGTCAATTTGAATCCCACCAACATGACACCTGGGGCCCCCAGAATGAGTTATGAGCCCACCAGCAGGCCTCTCTCCGCACCCCCGGCCACTCAATCCGCTCCGGCGTGTACCTGGAACAGGGAGGTGCGAACGTACCTTGAAGCGAGGGCCAGAGCGGTCACCCAAACCCCCCGAAAAGTGAGATCGCTGGCAACAGGAGAGAAGTCGGACCCACTAACTGCTGGCAAAATGCTGCCTGCGCCCACCCACCCCTCCCCTTCCCCTCCTCTCCCAGTGACACGGGTAAGGCTCTACGTCTCGCCCCACTCCACAGGCTATATAAGGAATGTAAAACTACACCAAACTATTTCAGCCCAACACCCACATGAGTCACGCACGGACAGGGAGAGACGGAGAGAGAGAGAGAGAGGGAGAGAGGGAGAGAGGGAGAGAGAAAACATTCACTTCCCCACATTTTCTGGCTCCAGAAACATTTAAACTAATAAATAGTCACAGACAGACGTCCAAAAGGAGGACATGGAGAAGGGCAAGCGAACATTCCACACACATTTCAGAGGACAGTACTGAACCTCCATCAGGGAGGGGGAGAAAGAGACAGCCTGAGAACTATTTCCAGCAGAGAGCAAGCGCCGCAGCCAAACTCTTAAAGAACAATCCCACACCTTAAAGAACAATCCCACCTATTTTCTACATTTCCGATCCATTTAGCCGCTTAGATGTAAGCAGGCATTCAGGGTGGTTTGATGAAAGAGAAACCTACTGACCCATTTCTTTACGATGGTGGCGACAGGACGTCTTTGTACTGCAGTTTTTATAGGTAATGCATAAAATAATAATAATAATTTAAAAAAAAAACATCTGGGTTATTCTTTTAGCACTAGTTTGCATTACAATCCCTTCGCGTATCTCTTCACCCTGAACTGACTTTAAACATGACGTTCTAGGCCAGTATCTTCTCAAAACAATGCGTTAAGCATCATGCGACATATCTGTACACATTTCTGGCTCTAACTTCCTGTGTGGGAGCTTTTAGAGGAACATCAGACGCCTGGTTCCCATCACCACCACTTAGGTAGAACAGTGCTCTTCACGTCAAGCCAGTCTGAACGAGGGTTTCTTAACATCCTTCTGAACTCAGGAACTGTCCAAACAGCCACGCCAGTCCAGCGCCAAGCTACTCAACAGAGAGCAGTAAATGCATGCCTTGCACATTTTAATGGTCCCAGTTAGGGATGGGAGACAAACTGTCACTGGCACCGTGAGAAATTACATCACCACATACTTTATCGGGTATCATCTACGCAACTCAACTATTTCTTACCAATGCGACAAAGGTTCACACCTGTTGTAAGGAGTTTCAACGACAACTGGGGGAGATAAGTGCCTGACTAGACCTTTTGTGGCTTATTTTATATCCTGCGCTTTGTTAACTAGTATATTCTGGGCTTAAAGTCAAATAAACCGAACTCAACTTTTGATAGACACCGTCTTGGTCCATGACTCATCAGCTGATCTCAGAGAAACTTAAACATCACACTCAACACAATGTTCAGTCTTCAACAAGTGTGCCATTTCGTCTTTGTCTCCCACCCCCAGCTACAGTCCTGTTGTCTGAAAGCGTCTATTGTTGTTTTTGGTGCCTGGCACTTTAAAAGGGCTGCCCAAACCCCTACTGACCACTTCTAATGTTCCCTTTCAACACAAACCACTGAACTTCACTGCAGCTCCTGGTTTTAAGCAGAAAACATATTTATTCATGCCTTGACCTGCTTATAAGGGATTACTTAAACATGCAGAATCACTCCCGAACAAATACGAAGCTACTAAAATTGTAAATAAGCACCAGAAAGGCACTAAAAGTGTCTACTGGAAACTGGAGAATGGCAAGGTTCACATTGCGTATGGCGAGTGTAGGCTGCAATTACCCCAGTCCAGCCTATTCCTAGAGCTCTTTCTTATGGCAAAAAGGGTCCCTGCTCTCTATATAGTTCACAGATTGGTAACTGTCCATATCCACAGTCCAGTAGTGCACTTTATGCCCAGTATACCTGCAGCCCAAGCTTTCTGGATGACAAATGAGAAAAGAACCTACAACGCCCTCACAGCAAACGGAGGCAATATAATGACATGCTGGCTGCCAGAAATAATGACAACGAAGCGTAATTAAGATTAATGGCTAGGTTTATGAGGGCTTTAACGGCACGGAGACGCTGCGGCTGTATGAATGAAACCGTTCGTGAAGAATGACGACGCCTCAAAGCTGGAATATTACAACAACAAAAAAAGTTTATGAAACTTCAGTAACGCCAAGATAATACCGTAGAAACCACAGAGAACGGTAAATCCAGCAGGAGAAGGGACAGTGCCGAGCTAAACGGTGAAGTTTACAGAAGTTTACACTGGAGTTTCATTCCTATTAGCTTTGTAAGCAGTGAGGGTTACTCGCCCCGGTCTAAGTGAAGCAGAAAGACGGAGTGATTACCTCCTGAATGGCTTTAGTGTCTCCAGACATGCTTGAGGGTGTTTGTGTAGGTTCTGCTCGCTCGGAGAGGAGGCCGACTGGAGCCTGGCGCTGTCTGGAGATCAGTGGTGAAGCCGTCTGGAAATCAGTGGAAGGGACTCCGTGCGGCGCCGCCTCTCTTCCTCCGCCACAACTTTTAGCACCACTCGGACGCCGCGTCACGGGTCACGTGGAAAAAGTGACGCGGCCTCTTTGGTAGCCTTTTAACTTTTTCGCCCCACCCCTACTCAGACATGTCGCTCCACCGTGAACTGCGATTGGCTGGTAGTGAACACTTCTGCGCTCTGATTGGCCAGGAGTTCATCCGCTGGGTCGGCGAGAATGAACTTCCAGCCAATCCCGGAGAAGGAGGCGGGGTTTTAGGACTATGAGTAAGGTGTCATGCACCTCTCTGATGCAGCCCTGGATGGATGGATGGATAGAAAGACAGACAGATAGAAGTTCAAACACTTTTTAAAACTTGTATCTGCATCTGAGCAAATCTATTTAAATTGTGTTTATGCTGAATTAGGCTGCTTCATGTACACTACATGTCCAAGAGTATACAGACACCCTTTGTAATTAGTATATTTGTCTGCTGTAAGGTTCACCCATTCCTGACATTCAGACGTGCACTCCCAGTTTGTATGCGTATGGAAAAGCATTGTGAATAGTCAGGGACGCTCTGGAGCTCCCTTACCGTCCACTTTACTAGAGGTCCTTGCTGGTGTATGTAGAGAGTTAGGAAATGTAGTCCACCTGCTGATGAACAATATGTTGTGCCATCCATTCTCTGGATCTTCATAACGGTCAGTGTCTGGCCACAGAGCCACTCTTGGCTGGATGGGTTTAAGCTGAAGATCACCCTCACTCTAGAAGTGATGCTAATGCGTGTGACACGCTCTGTCATGGTCCATCACCCAAATAATATCTTATCAGCAGCCCCGTGGTCAGAATCTGATGAGGTATGGGTAACGAGGAGCTGGCGAATGGTGCAGCAACAAATGGGCTACAGTCGGTAATCCCACAGGAGTGATTACTTGTCATTCATCATTCACTTTATTACACACACCACTCATATGTCTGTACAATAGGGTGACATGTTTATGTACACACTCCACAAAAGTGGAAGGCATATTACACCATAGTGACAAGATCATATAAAGATTTGAAACAACGTACCACAATACACAATGAATACACAAATACAAGTAATGGTGCAATTATAAAACGTGGATGTGGGGGCTCACCTGGAACCTCTTGAGAAAAGATGCTGCTTAGCTTTATTTATTGTGTTTTCAGTGTGTGTAGTCCATGTCAGGTCCTTGGTGATCCCTATGAACTTAAAGCAACCTGCCCAGCTGGTGCCCCTGCGATCAGAAGGTTGTGGGTTTGAATCCCAGGACTGCTTGTGGCACCTCTGAGGTACCCTTGAGCAACGTACCTCATTGCACCAGTGGAGTACCACAGAAGAGAAGAGTCTGGACTGGGTTTGCCTTGTGCATAGGGGTGGCAGAGCCAGACAATGTTCCTTGGAGGAGTGGAGAGAGTGAGGATGAACATGAAGCTGAATGACAGGATTAAGGTAGCTGGGTGCCGACCCAGATGTCACTCTGTAGGCAAGAGTTAGTGACTTGAACTTAATTGGGGCAGCCATAAGTAGCCAGTGCAGGTCAAGCATGAAACCTTTTGGGTTGGTTGAAGACCAGCTGAGCTGCTGGGTTCTGAACCAGCTGTAAGGGTCTTATCATACAAGCTGGAAGACCCACTAGGAGGGCATTGCAGTAATCGAGGCAAGAGATAACCATGGCTTGTATCAGGAGCTGGGTGGCAGGCTGAGTCGTGATGTTTTAGAAGGTGAAGCGACATGACAGAGCGGCAGATCCAGTGTGGTCAGAGAAAGATAGCTGGTCGTGCGTCATAAGTTTATAGGTATGAAGAACAGACGTAGATTACTTAAGCACTGATGTACGTCGCTCTGGACAAGAGTGTCTGCTAAATGCCGTAAGCGTAAACGTAAACATAACACCCAGGTTTCTTACCACCTTGGACGGGGTGAGGCGTGAAGAGGCAATTCTGAAATTGCTAATATGCTTAAGAGAAGGTTTGGCTGGGATAACCAGAGGCAAGATTAATCTGTAGGTGGTGATCCTTCATCCATGGGCATATGTCTGATAGACAAGACGAGATGTGTGCTGAGACGGTGTGGTCATCTGGCGGGAAGGACAGGTATAGCTGTGTCGGAATAGCAGTGAGAGGTGAAGCCAATGTGAGCAATTAATCGAGTCCAAGAAGGTTCTTTAAACCGCAAAGAGTAGGGGCCCCAGTACTGAGCCTTGGGGGACACCAGTGGGCAGCTGGATGGCTGGAGATGTTCGACCCAACCACGATACCTTGAATGAATGGCCAGAAAGGTAAGATTTGAACAAGGATGCCCATGTTTGAGAGTATGGATATAAGGATGGCATGATGAACTGTATCAAAGGTGATCTATCTAAGCTGATAGATGCAGAAGGATAAGAACAGAGGACTGAGCTGCTGCTCTGGCCAAGTTTTTTTTTTTTTACCTGTTGTGTCCGGCATCTTAGCAAGCAGACTGTGAAGCTGGGTGCCATGATGCGCCAGACACCTTTGCTTTGCCAAGTGGGGCTTTAACAGTATACGCCCCTCTTGTTATCATTTGATTTATAATTAGGCCAGATCAGACAGTAGAGAAAAATAGAGAAAGAGAAACGGAAATGATCCAATAGAGAGAGAGAAAAAGGGGAAAGATAAAGAAAGTGAAAACTGCTGCCACTGTGTCATCGCTCCGATTGCTGCATCTGAAAAACAAGAGCCAGCCACACCAACACAGAACAAAATACAAAGCAACGGCAACACTAACAATGCAAAAACAACATACCCACCAACTGCAACACTGCACAAAAATAACATACACACCTGCGATCGATGCTGAAACAGCACACAGAAACCTGTGATTCTGGGTAATTTTGTATTTATGTATATGCCTATACCTGTGTGCTTGTGTGTATGCGTGTGTATGCTTGAGGTTATATGCCTGTGTGAGTGGATGTGTGTTTGTGTGTGTATGTGTGTGTGTGTGTGTGTGCCTCTGATTGTCCTATGCATGCTTATGTATATACGTGGGTGTATGTGTGTATGTGAGTGAGTGTATGTTTGTGTATGTGTTTGCACATGTGTGTATGTGTATATAAGTGTGTGCATATAAGTATGTGCGTGTATAGGTGTGTGCCCGTGCCTATATGTATGCATACGTGTACACGTGAGTGTGTGTACGTGTGTGTGTGAGAGGATGGGTGCGTGTGCGTGTGTCTGTGTGTGCATACGTGTGTGCATGTGTATGTATATGTGTAAGTGTGAGTGTGCATGTAATGTCAGAGTTTGTCATGGAATGTTGTTTTGTAATGAGGGGGACCGGCCACAACCCCGCCGACCCGGCGCCCCAGGGGAGACCGAGTAGCCCCAGAGGCCGCCGGACCCCGCGGCCCCATCAGTGGCCAGGGGACCCTGGCCTCACGCCCCAGGAGGGCCACGAGCCAGCCCCAAGAGGCGGAGGGGGAGGCCCCAGACAGGGGCCCCCACGACCACGGGCCAGGATCCCAGGCGGCCCATGGGCCGGCGCGCCCACAACCGCCAGGAGCCGGCCCCGCAGGCGCAGACAGAGCGCGGGACCCGAGCCCAGCACCCCGAGAAGCTACCCACCCACCGGACGGGCATCCCACAGGCACCGTGGGGAAGCCCCCCCCCCCAGGCAGTGCCCTCCCCCAAGGGGCAGGTCGACAGGTGCCAGCCACCAGCCCAAGGAGTAGCGGACACCCACCCATCCCTCTCCACTGCCCAATGACCCCCCTCCACCCCCAGTCCCCCCATCTACCCAACCTTCCCACCCCCTGATCATGCACCTAAACCCCCCCCTCCTAAGCTAATTTACTTTTACTCCAGTGAACTGTCTTTACAACCTTCTGCAGGGCTTTGGGGTTGAGGGCAGTGCAATTTCCATACCAGGCTGTGATGCAACCTGCTAGGACGCTGTCAATAGTACAATTACAGAATTTTCTGAGGATGCTGGGGGCTCACCTTGAACTTCTTCATAATAGAAGTTGCAGAGTGGGTTATCCATGTGAGGTCCTTGGTGATATGCACCCGTTAAGAACTTACCTTCTCCACCCTGATCCCAGACATGCTTATATGACTGTGTACTCTACCCTGCCTCCTGCATGATCACCAGCTTCCAGAAGATGGAGACAAAATGCCACAGATAGACGTGTTTCTTATCTTTTTTACCTCCGCTACCCTGGTGTTGAACTGAGATTTCTCTCTCCAACCCATCCGATTGTTTACGTTCTGGTCTGATCTGTCTTTACAACCCTCTGCAGGGCTTTGCGGTTGAGGGCGGTGCAGTATCCATTCCAGGCCGTGATGGAACCTGCTAGGATGCTCTCGTTTGTACAATTATGGAATTTTCTGAGGACGCTTTAGTATACTTTCAGTGTGGGTGGTCTATGTGAGGTCCTTGGTGATTTGCACCCTTAAAACATAGCCTCTCCACCCTGGAGATGTTAGTGAGGGGCGAGATGTGGCCTAGAGGTTAGGGTGTTGCCCCTGCAATCAGAAGGCTCTGGGTCTGAATCCCAGGACTGCTTGTGCCCTCACTGAGGTACGATCGACCAAGGTACCGTCCACACACACTGCTCCCCAGGCCTTGTGTTGGTGGCTGCATACTGCTTTACTTGGTGAATGGGTTAAATGCAGAGAAGGAGTTTCACACTGTTCACACTGAGGGGTGTGTTCACTCATGACTATAAGGGGCAACTTTACTTTACAGGGGGTCTCGACGTGCGACGTTTCAGGTTTAAGGCGTTCACTGCCATAACTAGTTTGGCTGCACATGGCGGAAGAATACGCAGCAACGCGGCGTATGAGTGAGGGAGTTGGCGTTCCCCAGTGCACTTACCTACGCCATTTTGGACTGTGTTTTTACACTCATTTTTGTCATTTTTTCTGTTACTACAGTACAGTGTACATATATGTCTGTAAGGCCTGGTATGGAAGATGAGGGGGCGTTCCAGTCAGGTGCGACTGGACAGCCCGTTTCAGATCACAACTCCAAGATTTCACACTGGCCCATAAGGCGGAGATCAGCATCACCTGAGTTTTAGGCTCAGGTTGTATATCGTCGCTGTCTGGCAGAATCCTTGTAACTCCACTTTTGGTCTTTGTTTTTTTTTTTTTCATAAATCGATACTATTTGTCAGTCTCCACGTGGGTCTGTAAAATTTAGAAATTATTAACCAATAAAAATTGTTATACCCATTTTGATGACACAATATTTGTTTATGTAGAATATACATCGTTTTTTGAGCTTCCTGAAAAATAGCCGTTTTGGACATATGAGGTTTTGCCCTGACAGCGACGAAATAGAGCCGTTTCAGACTACATACATGTGCGAAGTATACTAAGCCCTGCCAAGTTACCAAGCGTACTCTCTGTGTTTTGGATTATTCCTGTGTTTTCTTTCACCTGTGTCTGAACCTTGGATTTCCCTTTTTGCCAAGTGGACTGACTTTGATTGCCTGTTTTTGGATTTACTGTTTTTTTTCACTTTTTGCTACGGTTTTGGTACTCTTTTTGGTCCTCTGTATTTGCATTCATTTCCGTGTTCATTACAATGTCTTTTTTCTTTTCTGTGGTTTAGTTGTGCATTTATGTTCTAGATTATGATTTTACAACTTCGTTAGAATAGGTAAGTAACTTAGGCTAGGGTGTGTTTCGACAAACACCAAAATTCGGATCTGCATCGGATCTGCATCGTAACTCGAGGACACCTGTACTTTCTCTCTCCATCCAGATTCCATATGTGCTTCTAGGACTGTGTACTATACCTTGCTTCCAGAAGATGGAGACATAATGCCACAAAAACACGTTTGCTACATTTTTTTTATCTCCCCTACCCGAGTGCTGACCCGAGATCTTTCTCCAGCCCGTTTGATTGTTTGCTCTCTGATCTGACCTTATTTTAGAGCCGGTGGGGCGAGAATTGAGGCACATTCGAGCTGTTTCTCGTTGGAGCCAGTAGCCACAGCTGGAGCTAGAAGACACAGGAACCAGTCGGAGGAAGGAGATATAAAGCAGGTGTTGACTCTCGGGTAAAGATGACAGACGCCTTCGGGTTCTCCGGCTTCTCCAACGGCGCCGAGGCGGAGGAGGACCCGGCCGCGGCCTTCCTGGCCCAGCAGCAGAGCGAGATCGCCGGCATCGAGAGCGAGGCGGACGGGCTCGGGGCGGACGGAGGCAGGTCCACCCTCCAAAGGCCGTTAGCCTAGCCTGTTAGCATGCTGCCTAAAGGGATGACAGTTTTACGAAAAGCGCCTCAAAAACAAACCAACAAACACATAAACGAAGAAATACAAGTTCGGAGCCCCGTAATCTAGTTTATTGCTGTTTAAAACGAACATTTTTTTTGTGCTGGAAGTCGTTTTATATTTCAGTCGAGCTAGCATCTTTAGCCACTTCGTGCTAAAGAGCATCCAGCTGTTCCAGTCAGCTGTACAGTCTGGAGAGCCCCGTCAGAAATTTCTGCTCTCTCAGGGCTTCAAACGGGGCAGTAAAAGTGTAAAAACACAAAAATAACAAACCTCAGGCACAGCTCATTAGATACAGAAGATGGAAATTGTGTCGAATGATAGAGACGCAAACTTAAATCGACGAGCAAGCGATTTCAGACACTCAGGCTTTTCCAGAAGATTCTCCAGCCACACATGCTGCAGTTTTCTCCAGTGGCTCAGTTTAAAAAATGTTCTACATTATATTGATGTAAAGTCTGTCTAATTTCCCCCCAGTAGATTCATTTAATAGATTGCTTATGATAATGAAGCATCAGCTAACGAGCAAACAAAAGGGAGCCCAAGTTGCAGTTTCTTGTTCAGCTACTCAGAGACGACCCGGTTAATGTATTTAATGCTGTCAGAGGGTCTGTGTGTGATGTAAACAAAACCCTTGGTTCATTACAGCAGGTGTGGCGTGACGTCACACCCACATCTGTACTGTCAAACCGCTGGATTTAAAGAAAAAAAAGAAAACGCTCCTGTAATCACATGACCTGTCTTTCATCACAACCTCCTGTTTTCCCACTGATCTCATAGTCGTTATATGGTCAGACTGGCCTTGCAGCATTCCTGCCATACCTGTAGCATATATGACGGGTAAAAACGTAAAAGTGTTGCTCAATAAGAGCAGAAACCGAGGACCTCATTGCCTCTCCCTCTTCTCTTGAATCAGATGCATTTGGAGAAGCGCCCGTCGCCGCCGTGAACGGAGACATGTTTCAGGTATGTGTTATAAAGTCAGGCTCTTCTGTTACAATGATCAGATTGTCTATATTTATATCAATAATACATTCTAGATCTACACAACAAACGTCTTAGTTTAATATATCTGGAGCACGCACACCTGAAAATATGCTCACATGTATTACTTTATCAAATGTCTACAAAGGATTTTCTGATGTATTTTAAACCCTTCAGGATACCAATGGTGAAGCAGACAGCTATGCGGCCATCGCCCAGGTGGACCAGCTGAGACAGGAGCCTGAAAGCTTGCGCAAGTGGCGTGAGGAACAGAAGGACCGGCTAGAGCAGCTAGGTAAGCACAAGGTCGAATTTATCTTTATTTTGGACACGTGTGTCTGGTTGCCTGCTAACAGTGTACGTTGGGTCTAGTCGTGTTGTGTAGTGTATGTTGGGTCTAGTCTTGTTGCTGTGTAGTGTATGTTGGGTCTAGTCTTGTTGCTGTGTTGTGTATGTTGGATCTGGTCTTGTTGCTATGTAGTGTATGTTGGGTCTAGTCTTGTTGTGTAGTGTATGTTGGGTCTAGTCTTGTTATGTAGTGTATGTTGGATCTAGTCGTGTTGTTGTGTAGTGTATGTTGGATCTAGTCGTGTTGTGTCGTGTTTGTTGGGTCTAGTCGTGTTGCTGTGTAGTATATGTTGTGTCTAGTCTTGTTGTGTAGTGTATGTTGGGTCTAGTCTCGTTGTTGTGTCTACTCTTGTTGTGTAGTGTATGTTGGGTCTAGTCTTGTTGCTGTGTAGTGTATGTTGGGTCTAGTCGTGTTGCTGTGTGGTGTATGTTGGGTCTAGTCGTGTTGTGTAGTGTATGTTGGGTCTAGTCTTGCTGCTGTGTAGTGTATGTTGGGTCTAGTCTTGCTGCTGTGTAGTGTATGTTGGGTCTAGTCGTGTTGCTGTGTAGTGTATGTTGGGTCTAGTCGTGTTGTGTAGTGTATGTTGGGTCTAGTCTTGCTGCTGTGTAGTGTATGTTGGGTCTA
>JBBPCX010069882.1:0-11029 GCA_037974365.1 Hydrocynus forskahlii | reverse complement strand
GAGGTAGAAAGCAGCAGATATATATTGAGGTAGAAAGCAGCAGATATATATTGAGGTAGAAAGCAGCAGATACATATTGAGGTAGAAAGCAGCAGATATATATGGAGGTAGAAAGCATCAGATATATATTGAGGTAGAAAGCAGCAGATATATATTGAGGTAGCCTATTACGGTGCAAGGACGCCAAGGATGTGCAAGAAGTATACTGTATGTATACTGTATAGCACATTCATAGCATGCATCACATTTGCACATATAAAACACACTATTACATCCCAGTATTATTGCTTTCCATGTAACTACTGATGCACATTTGCACCATTTTTAGATGTTAAAAATGTACATTTTAGATGCATATTTCGATACTGGTTAAGAGTTTATGGTTATAGTTTATTTATATATTTGTATTCTGTTGTATCTTGTAAAATTTGGAGCCATGTTGTCTCATTTCACTGTATACATGTTTATAGATGATAAGATTTAAACTTTGACTTTTTGACTATATTGTTACACTTCTATTACATATAATGTTAAAATATGTATTTTGTCTGAGCAAATTAAAGAAAGGCATAATTTTCGCTGCACTAACCTGTCCTCTCCTGAATTCTGATTTATTTTCCTTCTGCTCTCTCAGAGAGTCTCTAGAATACCAGATTAAAGCTTCCCGACCTGACCCAAACTGACTGGTTGCGTTGGGCTCAGACGTCATTTTCCAAATCCATGCCTCAGAATGTGTGGATTTGGAAAATGATGTCCTAACCCAACACAGTCAATTTCCATCAGGTTGAGAAACATAATCCAAACTCTTTAAGAAGACTGCAAGGTAAGACTGACCGTTCTGTTCTCCATCCTCGTCCTCTGTGGTTTGAGCCTTATAGAAGGTCACACTCCTGATGCTCATCCCATTAGATCCCATTTTAGTCTTTGTGGGTTTCTTCTCTTCCAGGCCTTCAGAGTGACTCCTCTTCAACAGTGGCCTGCTGGAGCCCTGAACACCTACAAACTTCTCCTCATACTTCCTCTACAAACCAAAAACAAATATACAAAAACCTTTTTTGTTGTTTCTTGGCCAAACAGGATGAATTAGATTTGTGTAAACACAGAAGAGAGTCTGGGAGCTTTTTTAAAGCCCAGATTCCAACATTTTGTGGCTGTATTAATAACATATTTTATGAAGAAAGAAGGGAAATTGTGGTGTAGATGAATGCTTTGAGTGGGCTTTGCGGAAACTGGCTTTGATCTAATAATACTGTATTGAAAAGCCTGCCAGGCTGACACTGCAAAGTCGGCTAATACTTTCCATGATTCTCTGCTAGGCCTGAATCCCACCCTGCATATGTGTGTGCCAGTAATAGATGTGTGTGTGTGTGTGTGTGTGTGTGTGTGTGTGTGTAGGCCTAGCACTTTGTGTATAGAGTTTTGTAGAGTGGAGTTAGAGCTTATTGTAGGTGCTGCAGGTCATTAACTTTAATGTAAATTATTCTTTTTGTCACTTAATGTGTTGGCAAGCTGCCTTCTTTTTGGCTACATCCATTATTGTGTGTGTGCATGTGTGTGTGTGTATGTTAGAGTATAGTTTAAAACCCTCCTGAATGGTCAGTTTTAGTGCTTGCTTTCTGGAGGTTACATAGGGTGCGTTAGTGGTTTGAGCACTTACTGCAGTATGTGCTGTAAAACCCAGTACTTCATGCAGAAGGTTTAAGTAAAACATCCCCTGGACTCTTTTAGGTTGCACTGATGTAATTAGGATCTATGTGTTCTGTAAGAGAGATTGCTATATATGGGCTTGTAGGACTAATCCCCTCTCTCTTTTAAACAAAGGCATCAGAATCATTTGAACATTTTGGACTTTTGTTGATTTCTGAATAACTGAACCACTGTAAGAAAAATAATTTGCTGATTTGCCTCTAGCCCATTTCTGTGTAAAGGTCCTGTGGTGAAGTGAAACAGTCCCTAGATTAATTCTCCATTTGAGCTTTTTTCAAGTCTATTTTGAAGAGCTCCACCATCATGCAGTCAGTAGACAGTGACATTTATCTCTGTTTCTAAAATCTGATTGGCTGAGACACACTTAATGCCGCTGTTGATTCTCAAATATAACCATTTTATCTTATTAACACTGAGAGTCAGACAGAGTCAAACTGAGAGCTTTTTATTACATGGCAACTCAGAAAGAGTTTAATTAGCCTCATAAGGGTCATGTATTTATCTGAATTCTGTGACCACAGCATTGAAAATTTCTGAGTAATTTACCTCAGCAGCTACCACCCATAGTAGTAATGTAACAGCTGTACACGTTTGAAGCTTACAAGAGCTTAGCAGAGCTTCCGGTAAGACCCTTCTATTTTACACCAACCTTTAGTATTGACCTTAGACATTAACACGTTTTCCTCTTCTTGTAGTTATTGATCTGTGTTATTATTTTAGCATTCCCATTCCGCATTATGACCAGCTGTCACAGTCTATATGTTTATATGTGTATTTAATTCAAGGTAAACTGTTACATCAGAACAGTCACAGCAGTTCTCATAAGTTGATTCAGAGGTTAGTTGTGATTTCGAGTTACAAAAAACTCAACTCGAAAGGCCAAAACAGAACTGGGCAGGCTTATTTTCCTGCTTTGGCAGTGTCCACCTCAGCCACTATATCAGAAACACTCACCTATATGTTAATTCTATAGGTTTATAGACAAAGACTGTGTCCCATCTGTTGCCTTTCTGATACATCCTCCCCTCTCAACCCTATCTGTCAAGGGAAAGGGACCATCTGACCAGATATTTTTGGGTGGTGGACCAAAGCAGTGCCACTGACATGGTGACAGCATCTAAATGTGTGTGGTGCTCATATGAGTATATCAATCACAGTTGGGGTTTTACACACATCAGTGTCACTACCAGGTTAAGAGTGGTCCACCACCCGAAAATATCCAGCCAAGAGCAGCTTTATGGTTAGTAACTGGCCCTTGAAGGAGGTCTAGAAGATGGCCAACACCTGTGCATCAACAGATGGGCCCCAGTTTCTACACCAGCAAGGAGGAGCTACAAGGGAGTGGTTTCTAATAAAGAGGCCTATGAATGCGTATTGCCTTTTAAAGTGAGAGTGGGCCTGGCGTCTGTGTTTGGGATCTGTTTCAGAGTTCAAACACTCCCTCACCTCTGAGTGTGAGAAGGCCGCAGCCTCTTTCTTCTGCAGTGAAGGTTCCAGCTCAATCAGACGCCTTTTCTTCTCCAGCCGCTGCTGGGCCCGTGACCCCTTCCCCTGTCCTTTTTCTCCTTTAACGGTCCCTCGCTCCTTTGTCACATTTCCTGGAAACGACTTCAGAGAATAGGTTTATTTAAACAACTGAACTCAACCAGCTTTACCGAGAGGTTCCTACAGCCACTGTGGACTGAAGAAACAGTACATTGTAGCCATTCTAATAGGATGAGCACTATTCAGAGGGTAAACGAGTAAAATAATGGTCTGTCCAGAAGTCCATCAGAAGTCCAACATGGGTGCATGAAACTCCAGTAACAGGCTTGAGATCAGTTAGGACCATTTTTGTAACTGGCCTTCCTTCATACATTCATTATCCTAACAGCTTCTTCTAACCAAGTCAAGTCAATTGAACTATTTGTAAAACACATTTTAAACACTGAGATGTATAAATGCTGTACAGGCACACCTGTTTCACAGTGTAATAATAAAAGCAATTCTGAATACAAATTAAACTATGTTGTGATTGCACGGTTGCTATAAAACCAGTGTTTGGAGACACACAAGCATTGGTTTTATGGCCAAAAAAAGTTTTTTTTTTTAAAGGATTTCTGCTCAGATTGTGGTATCAAACCAGCCCCACTTCTGACTTTTCATTCAGCACCACGTTTTACCGCTGATCCACGGAGGGGGACGTTAACTCACTGCCTCTTACCAAGACATTTATGGTTAAGGATGGCTGAAAACAGGTGGAGAAAACTGCACACATAGCCACATTCATAGGCTGAATTAAACTAATTAACAGTGAAACACGTCTTTTTTGTAACTGACCTGAGCTTTGGTGTCTTGAAGTCTGTTTATGAGTCTGCTGTGTCCTCAGCCACCTAAGACTAAGATTTGTTGCTCCGCCTTTTTTCGCTTTCCGGCTGCCTTGCTGTGACGTCACAGACTCTGTCTTTGCTACAAACTTTTAAGGCGACTCATCCCTCTGCTCTTTCTCCCCATACATAACAGAGGCAACTCGACCAAAATTAAAAAATTTAAATGATCACTACTCGGCCCCTGATCAACCGATCAAAAAAACGAATGCACGTGCAATACACCAGATATACCATAAGAGCAATAGTGCGATTACTGGTGCAATCACACTAATACATGGAATAAAATAAGTAAATAAAATGAAATTAAAATAAGAAACAATAAAAAGCCAACAGAAAAGCATGGCCACAGGTACCACTTAAAAAGACGAGCATCTTTTAAAGCCAAAAAAAAAGGTGAAATGGTGTGGAGGAGGGTGCTGGAGTCTCTCCCAGCAGTCACAGGGTGAAAGGCAGAGAAACCCTGGACAGGTAAACAGCCCTTCACCAGGCAGACACAGAAACAAACACACTCTCACACACACAGTCACACCTGAGGGCAGTTTAGCTTCTGATGTCTTTGGACTGTGGGAGGAAACCAGAGCTCCTAATGGAAACCCTCGTCAGACATGAGGAGAACATGCAAATTCCACAAAGAAAGAACCTTCAACCCGATTTGAACCCGGAACCTTATTGCAGTAAGATGACAGCGCTATCCACTGTGCCTATAGTTATAGTACTGTGTTGTAAATGTGAACTTTACCTTTTCTATGTTCTCCACTCGCTCCAGAAGTTTTGTGGTGACTGAGTGCAGCTTTAATAAATCCATCCCGTAGAAAGCCCCCTCGAGTAAATCCATTATGGTGGAGAGCTGTCAAATCCAAACCTCTGGTTAAAATCTATATGACACTAACAAGAACAAGAATGAAATGACATCAAAAGTGGATTGGATATAAATCTACTCAACTATCTGAACTGCAGGCTTTATATCCAATCCATCAAAACTGGATTGGATATAAATCTACTCAACTACCTGAACTGCAGGCTTGAGGACATTTATTACTGTAATGGCCTCAGTAACTATAAATTATTCAGTAACCGCTAGTGGGACTTCAGATAAATCTAATTCAGATCTTTACATGGCCAACGTAAAATTGCACACTCAGGATTTGTTTAACTATTCAAAGCAGGTAGATACAGCCATTAATTAAGAGTCTAATGAGCGGGACTGAAGATCTTACATGTTAGATTAACCTCCAACAAAATTACACACTATGAAATCCAAAGGGTGGGACAAATTTTGGGGGAGAAAAATCACTACAGGCCTTTATGGGAGTTCTAGACACCGAATTGACTGTAGACGAACCAGGTTTCAGTCAGTAGTTAGACATGGAAATCAGCTGCAGCATCTCAGTGCTAGGACGCTTTACTGAAGGACTCACTGTAAAACTGAAACTACACCACAAATGTATATAACGTAAGCTTAAAATATCAAATTTCAAATGAACGTGCTTAATCTAGATTGGCCAAAAAACTGTTCAGCATTATTCATATACTCTCTCATATAAATCCCACAGGATGGGCTAGAAGTTGTGATAATTATCGTCAGTATCATTTTTTCTTTTTTAGACGAATTTGAATATTTATGGCCCAAACTGAGGGACTGAGGGATTCTTGGTCATTATTTTCCACTGGTAACTTCTACTAAGCTATGTACTTATATTAAGACTGTTCAACAGACGTAGTCCCACAGAGTTTCAGAGATGAATTGCAGTAAAGGTACAGTTACAGTTGATACAACACTACAAGCAAGCGGTACTTATGACCAAGCCAAAAATGGCACGTTTTGTCCTGACTGCTCCAGATTGGCTTTACCTTCACGTCGTTCCCCGCCTCCTGGAGCTTCTTGAACCTGAAGTCTCCCTCGCAGGGGTTCAGGGCCGAGGGAGGAGCGATGCATGCACACTTCTTGCAGTTTGGTCCTCCGGTCACTGTCTCCACTGTGTAAAAATCCTCCGCCTTGCCGTTCCCCTCCTCAATCCTCTTACAGGCGCTCCGGCTCAGCGGCCTGACCAGACACTTACAGCGGCAGTCCGGCCCCTCCGACAGAGTCTTCACTTTATCATAGTCCCCAATGAGCTAAAGGGTTCAGTCAAGACCCCCAGAGTTAGACTGACAGCCTGAGAGTGCATGGTGAGTCTATGGTGAACTAGAGTGGAAGGTATGTTCTCTGAAGGTATTTGTGTAACACTGGTTAATTTAATGAACCGCCCTGCTAAGGATTTGTTTACCCTTTAACACCGCAAGACCACTTTTCCAGTGGGGAGACTGAAAATGTGGGCCTGATGTGGGAAAGCGTATCTTAGTTGTAAACTTTCAAAACGTTCTACAATTAAAACAACAATAAATGTAGTAAAATATAAGGAAAAAATGTAATTGTATGTTATGCATAGGACAGCTTTATAAAGACTGCATATTTTATATTTACTTTATTTTAACTCCCACATTAGGGTCCCGAATAAAGTCACCAAATTCACATCTTTAATCTTTAACGTTCTTCCTAGTTGTATTTCTCGAGACCTCCACCAGCATTTCAAAGTATAAATATAACACTGGTTAATTTATTTATTAGTACTATACTTGTCTGGGTTACCAGACTTGGGCTAGTCTTAGACTGGACAGCAATGGCAGTGGTGATTCTTCAACAAAATTCCTTTTTAGTCTATATTTAGGCTTGATCTGCATGTGGGAGGCCAGGCCCTACATAATAATATGCACAAATCTTACCTTTAGAATTACAGCCTAATTTATCTTATAACCCCCCAATTAGGGTCCTGGACACTGAATAAAGTCACCCAATCCACCTTCTGTACTCTTGAACATTTTTAGATGTTCTTAGCTGTGTTTCTACAAACATCTCAAGATCTCCATCAGAAATTTATTACTAAAATAAATAAGTTGACTGAAATATAAGCAAGCTACACATTTTACCTGCGTTAAAATATTCTCCTGATTGTCCATTTCATCCTCCAGTAACGCACCGTTCCCATCTTCTTCAGCGACAGTTTGAGGGTCCAGCAGACTGGTCCAGGCCAGTGGAGCCCAGTAGAGTGTGCAGCACCAAACCCAAAGCAACAGCCTTGAAGGCATCATCCTGAAGATCCAAGCATCCACACACACCAACCCACACACAGCTGGTACAGGATCCTTCACTGGACAGTCCGGATCAGGTATTACTCTTTAGAGACTTCACCTGCTTGCATGGCCTAATTAAAAACCTGCAAATCCTCCAAAATGTTTAAAAAAGTTCTGGTGATGGAATACAGATCCCAGTGGATGCAAACCAGAATCAAAGCTTTTCTTCTGCAGGAGGTGCTGTAGCCTGGATGGCCGCAGATGAATGGAGATTTGAAAGGTCAGCCTGCTGGGTGGAAGGAAGTGGGAAGGACCTGAGAGGAGAGCTGGAGACAGGGAGGAGTCAGACTTTTACAAGGTTATTACCTTTTTTTTTCTTTAACCCCTTAAACTGCAGGCTAGTGATTAAGTCTGAGACTAATTATTCAGCGACTACCATGAATTACTCCATGACTAGAAAGCGGGGGAGATGGAAAATGTGGGCCTGAGAGGTTCAAATGTGGGCCTGATGTGGGAAAGCAAGTCTTAATCATAAACTTTAAAAAAAAAAATGCAATTAAAACCACAAAATAGAAGTAAAATAATTCAAATGTGTCATTTCGTCACTTTACTGTCATGGGGTAATTCACTGTAGTCAGTTTATGTTATGTAATTTAATTTGTCATTTTATGTTATGTTTTTAACATTTTACTTCATACTTCATTATACAAAACTATTACTGATCTGGTTCAGTTCATAATTTGGGGCCAAATGAAATATGAGTGATTTGTAATTTAATGTTACATTTACCTTATATTACCTTTATAATGGCTACATGATTTATATTCATATTTATATTATTATAACTCCAAAATTAGGGACCTGGACACAGAATAAAGTCACCAGATTCACAAATTTACTTGTTGACATTCTTCCTAGTTGACCCCCATCAGCATTTTAATATTCTTGTAAAGAACTGGAATCAAACTGTTAGAGCCGTAAAGTGTTAGGGCCGTAAAAAAATTTATACAAATATAACAATAAAAAAATGGTTACAATTTGAATTATGTAATTTTTCATGTAGCTTTGTCTAAAGTCAGGTCCTCATTTTGTCAGTGCTCCTGATTACCATCAGAACAACCCCCAGACCCAGAAAACTTTATGAAGGGCTGTCACCAGTCCTTACTGGTCCACATTTTCCTTCCGTAACTGCTCATTACCAGATATAAAGCACCATCTAAAGAGCTGCCACAGTCCCATTACAGCACACCAATACCCTCAATCCAGTGCAACTTTTATATTTGTGGGCCATGGGCGCCATCTGCCTGTAGGTCATCCACTAAACTGACTTCTGGGTTGCCAGATTGTTTCATTTTTGTCTGTCTGTCTTTGTTTGTATTTTGACCATGAATTCAGCCCAAGAACTTTATAACAAAACATTATAATAACTTTACAATTGTCATTTTAACTCCCCAGATGGTGGCCAGGCATTATGAGTCGGTAGCCTAGCGGTTAGGGTGTTTGCTGTGCGATCAGGAAGTCGTGGGTTCGATTCCCAAGGCCACTGGGCACCTCTGAGGTACCCTGAGCAAGGTACCGTCCCCACACACTGCTCCCCAGGCACTGTGCTCCTGGCTGCTTCACTTGGTGAATGGGTTAAATGTAGGGATAAGAATTTCGTGCTGTTCACACTGTCGTGTGTTCATGTATGACAGAATGATCACTTTCACTTCACTGTCATACACAGGTGTGGACAGTACAATAACCAGACGCTGAGTTTAAAAATGTAAACATTATTATATTCACTATTCTCCTATTTATTAATTCACTTAACTTTACTCAATTTCAAACCATTGTTCTACCTTGCAATTTTTTGTTCACTGCTATCAAGGCAACCAAGGCAAATTTCATACACATGGGTAAACAAAAGTGCTTTCCATAAATAAAAATTAAAAGTATAAAGTGAGTAAGAAATGTTAATAAGAATTAAATTAAAGACAAAGTGATTAAATGTAATTCTTTCACAGGCAAAAATAACAATTTTGGTGCCAAATCCTGTCAGATTTATTCATTCCGAATCAAAAGTCTCAGCTTCAAGACCACCTACATTCATGAAATGCATGTTTCTAAACTTTTCAACTGAAGGATTTTACAGACATGTTTCCTATTATATTGCTCTGAGCTGGATTTTGTACCAAAAAGGGCCTAAAGTATTCTTGATAAACCTGTAAAAAATAAGAATGTAGGAACATGTTGTGTAAAATCCTTTTTGTTGCCATGGGTCCTTACAATAAATCCATTCATTCTTATTTCACACGTTTCTTTTTTTTTAAACATGCAAATGAATACAATAGATTTCAATAGATAGTACAATAGATAGTAGATTTCATTTGCATATCGAAATGTTTTTTTTAACAAACCTTTGAATACGGAAATGTTAGAACATCAGTGTTATTTATATGAGAACATTGTAATATTTTTTAAATATTATTACTAATACCTCCTCTTTTGTTTTTGTTTTTTGTCTGGTGTTTTTATACTTTACTTACTGAGGCATTTGTGTCTTGTTATTTTGCATTATGATGATGATCACCAACATCTTGCATCATCATCATCATCATCATCATCTATAAGTGGGGCATCTACTCTTCTGCAGTCTTTTCCTGCTGGGTTTATGTGTTCAGGCAACAGGCCTCATTTATCTAAACTTTTACAAGTGAAATCCTTGAATAAACTGCAATATTTCAAGTGCGGCAGATGATATTCATGCGCATGGTTGGATCACACACCGCCCTACTAAATCATCTGTAGTGATAAATTCCCATCCTGCATCAGCCAGGTTTTTGCGAGAAGAGGTGAAACGTCTATAACTCCAGTACTGTACATTTACAATAATGCCTTTATGTCATAACTCATTTGAGAGCGGTGAGACCGCGGCAGTGAATGACATGATAAAACGCACAGCCAAGACTGTCATTTAGCTGTCTCGCACACATCAGCGGTGCAGGGCTTTTCTGTTGAGTAATGCTTGATCATTACAGCTTTGGTGGAATGTGCACATTCCATTTTATGTGACAGGCCGACCTATTATAGTTGGCACCCTCGCTCTTTAAACAGATGAACAACGGCCTATTGTGCAGACACAAAGGCTCTCAGCTCCGCGTGGAAGTGATGAAGTTGGTCTTCACTTTGGTACACACACACACACACACACACACACCTATATTTATCCAGCTTAATGAGGACCTACATTTTAAATCACCGGTCCTCATTTTGTCAGTGCTCCTGATTACCATCAGAACAACCCCCAGACCCAGAAAACTGCCCTTCTAACTGGAGTGAATAATCAGATGTGTCATCAGTGTGTGTTCGACAGTCAGGCTTGAGCTTTGGGGCTGGGTTTATAGAAATGAAATGGCCCACACAGAAGAAAAATGATTTATGACAATATGCTGGTTCTCCATGGGCTGAACAAGTACATACATGAGAACTGGCAGTATCAACACTTAGTGCATGATATATAGATCTATATATGCTCTTTTTAGTGCTGTAGGGCTGAAAGAGGTATTGTTTTTATATTGAAATTGCAAGTGCAATCTTCAAATTGCAGGAGCTGAAATTATTTGTAAGTGCATTTGTTGCATAAATTATTTATCCATCCTACAAGCAAACTCCACACAGAAAGGACCCTCGCCCGCCTGGCCAGGAATCAAACCCGGGATATTCTCACTGTGAGGCATCACATTTACATTTACAGCATTTGGCAGGTGCCTTTATCCAGAGCGACTTACAGTCATTATTTACAGAGACAGTCTTACAGTCATTATTTACAGAGACAGTCTTACAGTCATTAGTTACAGAGA
>JBBPCX010069881.1:0-11029 GCA_037974365.1 Hydrocynus forskahlii | reverse complement strand
TCCTTTGTTCTCCCTCAGGATCTCCTTCGGCCAGGTAGGATCGGTGTTTACAGGTACTTTTGTATATTGTAGACCGAAAGAAATAAGAGTATCTCTATCGTATCTGATGGGTGTATTTATCATATTGACCGAATGAAAAAAAACAGAGCGAGAGAAATAGCAAAATAATCAAAAAGATAAAAAAGAATGAAAAGTAGGGTCGGAGCGTTCAGCACGGCAGCCGAACTCACTGTATAGTCAAAATCTCTACCGTTGGCCAAATTCATATCATTTCTACCGTATACCGTTTATACTGCCCACGCCTAGTTTTAACCACTCCTTTCATCTGATGGGTAACATTGCATGGCATTATGCAATATCCCATCTGTCATTAGTTTCCAAAACATATTTCAAGTACTTGTTTGAACCAGACATGTTTGTGCCTGGGATTTTGTCATACACATTTCGTCAAGCCATAGGTTCAAGAGGCTCACTGGGATTCTTTGTTGTTCACAACAACTCTGTTGCACTGGCACTGAACTTCCCAGTTTTTATTTTACAGAAAGAAAGTGACCAGCTACAGGTTGTCTTCTTCTGCAGCCTACCAACTCACACAGTCAACTTCATCAATGGATGCCAATGTGCGGGACATCTGTGATCCTCAAGAGGAATATGTGATGCCACTGAAATCCGGACAGGTTAAATGTGAGAATGTGATGTCCAGAATCCTCAGTCCTCAGAAAACATCATCTACTATCACTCCCATGAACACATCACCTCATGGACAATCACAAAAAATGAAAGGAAAACGGACAACTCACCAGTGCTCAGAGTGTGGGAAGCATTTTACTAAAAGGGGTGATCTCAAAAAACATCAGCGCATTCACACTGGAGAGAAACCTTTTCAGTGCTCAGAGTGTGGCAAGAGTTTTACTCAACGGACTCATCTAAAATCACATCAGCATATTCACACTGGAGAGAAACCTTTTCAGTGCTCAGAGTGTGGGAAGAGTTTTACTCAAAAGAATAATCTCCAATCACATCAGCGCATTCACACAGGAGAGAAACTGTATCACTGCTCAGAGTGTGGGAAGAGTTTTACTCAAAAGTCTAATCTCCAATCACATCAGTGTATTCACACAGGACAGAAACCGTATCACTGCCCAGAGTGTGGAAATAGTTTTAAAAAACTAGCTACTTTAAAATTACACCAGCGCATTCACACAGGAGAGAAATCGTATCCGTGCCCAGAGTGTGGGAGGAGATTTACTCATAGCCATAACCTTAAACTACACCAACGTGTTCACACTGGAGAGAAACCGTATCAGTGCTCAGATTGTGGGAAGAATTTTACTACGTACAGTCAGGTCAAAATACACCAGCGCATTCACACAGGAGATAAACCTTATCACTGCTCAGAGTGCGGGAAGAGTTTTAACAATCTGACTACTTTAAAAGTACATCAGCGCATACACACAGGACAGAAACCATATCACTGCTCAGACTGTGGCAAGAATTTTACTACATATACTCAGGTCAAAATACACCAGCGCATTCACACAGGAGAAAAACCTTATCACTGCTCAGAGTGTGGTAAGAGTTTTAACCATCTGACTACTTTAAAAGTACACCAGCGCATTCACACAGGAGAGAAACCTTATCACTGCTCAGATTGTGGGAAGAATTTTACTACACATAATCAGTTCAAAATACACCAGCACGTTCACACAGGACAGAAACCTTATCACTGCTCAGAATGTGGGAACAGTTTTCACCAACTATGTAATTTAAAAATACACCAGTGCATTCACACAAGAGAGAAGCCATATCACTGCTCAGAGTGTGGGAAGAGTTTTAACCATCCAACTAATTTAAAAAGACATGAGCACATTCACACTGGAGAGTAGCTATATTACTGCTCAAACTGCGAGAAGAATTATACTACATATAGTCAGGTCATAATACACCAGTGCATTCACACTTGAGAGAAACCATATCACTGCTCAGATTGTGGGGTAAAAGAGTACAAAAGAAAGAGCAGCAAAACAATAGAATAAAAAGTGTATCACACAACAGTCGAGGAATTAAAGCTCAACAATGTGTACCTGCCATAACAGGCTGCTACTTGCTGGGGACACCAGAAGGACCAGACAAACTGGATGAGAAATCTGAAGTAGTGCTGGTTCATTTTGGAAACCATTTTTATTATTGATACGAATTTTTTGTATACTGCAATACCGGTTTAAATAGCCTAAAGAACGTTGGGGAGGGGCACTTTTTCACTGCTGCACTGCTAGGGGGATGGAACTATTGATTTGAGCGAACCCTGAAGCTTTGTGTGAAAGTTGCGATATGGCAGATAAATAGTAGCGTGTGGATTATAAGGCGTACTTTTAGGGAGTGTGTTTTTGTCCAATTTCTTATTTTTAGCTTTTTTGCTTGTAATGTTTAAAAATTACTTTCATATTCAGTAATATACCTGCTGTTTAGTTTAAGGTCATCTGATTCTGTGTATGATTCTGTACCTCAACGGAATCAAACAGGACACAGTTCAAACTACGGGCTAAATAATCCCAAAAGTACGTTTTTATCTTAGCATTGCGAAGAAACATGCATAAGTTTAGCCTTTAGCGGTTAGCTTTAGACAGAGGAAGTGATTCCACAGAACTGTAGTCTTGACCTTTTGCATATCTTGATGAAGTGCTGATGGTTCTACCTGCCCAGAGAGTTCTGTGTTCATGGCCACAGCGCCATGAGCGAACTGTACATCACTGTACAACACAGTTGTTGGATACAAGTACGCAAACCCTGATGGACTTCATTATTTCTGCCAGCTTTGAAAATGTTTACCCTAAATCCCACCAGCAGGTGGTCTTCCCCAAAAAGGGCACGAACACGCTTCACTGCTAACCACGGCTACACTCCACACAAAGAAGCTTACCGCCCTCTTCCACGGCTGCACCTAAGCCTGTCGGGCCACACCCCACCAGACTGTCAGATCACGCCCCTTGGCCTGACGTACCATGCCTCTCAGCCTGGCGGACCACACCCCATCGGTTCGTCAGATAATCTCTTCATGCTGCTACCTGTTTACCAACAGAACCTGAAGCGTGAGCAGCTAGAGATGTGGGCAGTGCTGGACATCAGAGGAACAACTCCAGGACTGCATTGACTCTGTGGACTGGAGCATGTTCAGAACCTCTTCTGCCGACCAGGACAAGGATACTACAGTAGTCATGGTAATGGTGGCCTAGAGGGTATGATACTTGGCTCTGGACAAAGAGGGTTTGAATTCCTTCTCCAGTGAGACTTTCCCCTGTAGTTAAGGAATGGGAGTTGCTTTGGATAAAAATGTTGGCTAAATACCATAAATGTAAATTGCATGGACTTCACTAAGAACTGTGTGAATAACTGTATAACAACCAAAACGGTTGATTCATGACAAGTTTGAGCCACTGCCTGGTCAAAATAAAAGTTCCAACCAAAACACTCAAACACCACAATACACTGATAACTTTTTTGTTTTTGAATACTAATACTAATAAAGATGACAAAAAATCAAGCTTTGGATGATACTAGAATCAGAATGTCAATTTCATTATGAAAACATTTCTGAGAAAGTATTTACAGTCAAAAATGGGGATGTGTCATTTTTACTTTATGTGCTATTTTCATTAAGGCCAGATGAGATGAATGAGATGAAGCTCTGAATGATCCTGGGTGATAACTATCACAGACAGACACTGTCACAGTGTGGTGTTTGTGGAGGGTGTGTACAATAAAGGAAAAGAACATTTTCAAGATGATGCATTACTCCCAATAACAGCTTCAAACTACTCACCAAGTCCCGCTTCTTTATTAAGTGTCTGTGTCTTTGCAGAAATAGTGCAACTCAAACATTAGTCCTTTGTTTCTGTTATGCATTGGCATGTATTCTACCTCTTCATCAATAGATGGCAATACAACAATATATGTTCCTGTTCTGGGAAGTAGAATGTCTTATTTTCAAACTCCTACAGTGCACGCAAAACTTATCCGGTGATTTATACATCTAACGTCACTCTGCTGTTCTTCCCCAACTTCAGTCCTGCCACAACGAGAGGAGAAAGGGCTTTGGCCCAATCATAAAACAAGCTACAGCCCTGGGTCTGGCACCTTTTCTTGTCTTCACTGCGATGATGAAGTTGGAATACAAAGGGGAAAAGATGACACTCGAGTCTCTTCAAGCGGTCAAGGATTTTTTCAGCACATTTTGCTTGCTGTGGTGGCCAACACAACGATGGGACCTTTCGGTCATCTACAGGCTTAGAAGATGAGAAACATGGTTCTACTCAACAAGAAGGAGAAGGCTTGTAGTGGACAGAACTAAGGGTTAACAATATCTCTAGGGTTTCCTATATGTTAAAATAATTTTACTATGTTCCACAGGACTGTTCTGATCTCCTTTCTATGAGAGTGAAGTATTAGTCACCTAATAGGCTTGTTAATCTAATGGAACAGCATTAGCCAGGTGGGCTTGGGATATATTCAGTTTCCCTTTATGTGGTCGACTGTGTGGACATGCTGAAGTCTGTGTATCTGCATCAAATTATGTTGATGTGGTCTCCAGTTAAACTTTTTGTTGGTGTAAATAGTTATGTAACTCCTATCCCTTCCCCAGTAGGCATTTCCTTTCTCTTTTTCACAAAATCATTACTGAACTCCTATGGTACTTGGAAATAATTGGCAAATATTCTTGCTGTGGTCACTCATCTATAATGATTACCCTCTTGCATTGCCAATCTTAGCTGTAGAAAACCAACGGCATCTTTAAACATAATTTCACTCAATGTGAACGGCCTTAATTCACAAATTAAATGGATGCATGCTCTAGAATACTCATATCACAAAAAAGTGCATGTTGCTCTAATCCAAGAAACACATCTAAGACAATGTGATGTAGCCTGATTTCAAAGCAAATATTATGAATTGATTCATCTTCTGCCTTAGGGTGTTTCTGTGTTATTGAACAAAACAAAGAGTGTATATAAAACTCCACTTAAATACCGATTAAACTAGAAATGATGAGGATGGGAAACTTACGTTCATCTGTGGTAATATTGTGAACCGTACATTGGCATTAATTGCCATACTCTGCCCTAATAATCTTTACACAAAATTGAAACAAATTACTAGAATTGCATAGTTACTATATGATGAGGTAACTTTAATACTGTTAACACTATTCTTAATCTAATTCAGATGTGGTCAGCAGTTTCTCTTCAGGCCTGTTGAACGCATGGCTTAAAGACCTGAGCCTAGTTGGTTTATGGTGCAAGCAAAATCCTGTCACTAGGAATTACACATTCTATTCTAATTGACACAAGACTTTTTCTTGGATAGAGAAATCTTCATTGATCCACTTTTAATGTCAGGTATCAGGTCCATTTCTATTCCACCAATTCCGTCATCTGATCACTCTGCCTTATGGTGCTGTGTCAGTCTGCCTTATATAAAATCAAAGGCCACTAGTTGGCGTCTGAATACATTTTTGCTAACAGATTCACAGTTCCTTGATTTACTCAAACAAGATTTTTTAAATATCATCACTAACGCACAAATAGTATGGGAAGCCAGAAAATGTTTTATACGCGGCTTATTATTATTGCATTTCATATTCTTCTGCAAAGGCTAAAACAAAAGTTAATTGAATTACAACCTTAGAACACAAAACAGAAGCACTACACAACCTACAGATTACAGTCCCACAGATGAACTATTAGCCTTATTAACATTCCTGAAAGATGAATACAATCTTGCCTCATCAAAGGATGATTTACCATTGTCCAACTGGACAATATCATTTTGAATCTGAATGTCCTAGCCATCTGCTGGCACTCATATGCAAAGATTGTGAAACGAAAGCAGTCATCTCATCAATTAAAAAAGAAGATGGCGTAATCACAATGAATCCCAATGCTGTCAACAATGTATTTGCTTCATTCTACAAGAATCTATATCTATATAAAACCATGCTCGATTCTTTTAAGTTTGCAGTTGAAAACAGAACATTTCACAGGGATCAAAAACAGCACTTATCACTGTACTGTTATAAGACCCCAATGAGTGCTCCAGTTTTAGTCAAATATCCCTAATAAACAGTGACGTTAAAATATATACCAAAGCTATTGCTTTACGCCTTAGTTTGTTGACAGGCAGATGTTAATACCTGCAAAGCATTTCTGCTTGATGCACCTCCGCCGGTGCCAAAGTACAAGCTGCAGGGTCTTCAGCTGGGAGCCATCCCTTACTGTTGTCTCGTCCCTTTAACCTCCAGAACATCTCAGGATGGTGGTGCAGCAGACAGGGACATCTCCCTGCCGCTCCCTGCAGCAGGATATTGATGGTCAGGTTAACGCGTGGCCTCTTGCTTCCCCAACTCTTATCATTTCTTTTCAGCCAAAGCCAGAAGTTTCCTTTTTCTGCTTCTTCTGATAGATCCTTTTCTACCCTCTTAGCCTTGGCTGACGTGAAGCCAACATCTCTCTGGAAGCGGTTGGTTGAGAGGCTCACAAAACCACGGCAGCCAATTTCGACTGGTTGTCATGTGTGGCTCAGATAAGAAAACTCAGTCTTGCCTAAGGCATCTTCCACAGGTCACTCCATCCTGCTAACCTCGGTAGAATGCCATCCCACTTTTTCCATTGGCCTTGCTGGCACTGGCCAATAGACTTGATAAAGAGCTTGACTCAAAGAATTGGAGATCATAACCATATATATTTATATGACGACGATATTATCTTTTCAATACCTCTATCCCCATAATAATTAAACAATTTGGCCACTTTAGCTCTCTATCAGGCTAAAAACTAAGCTGGACCAAGTCCACTTTAATGATGTTAATCAATAGAGGTACAGCATCGTGTCTGGTCTGCCTCAACGCCGCCCCAGCAGATTCTTCTCCCAAGTTCTAGGTAGGGCGTGTATTGTCTCTTCTGTGTGTGTGTGTTAAATGTTAAATCTAAATCTAAATTTAACATTGAACAATTACGCAGCAAGAAAATGTACCAAAACGTAACACTGTTTGTTTTTTAACACATTTAGCTCGAAATGTGTGAAAATTGTGTGAACATTGCGCTAAATGATGAAAAAATGACACCTCTAAATTTGTGAAGCTGTTTTTACAAACGGCACCCCATATATATATGTGTGGGTGCGCTTGGTGTCTGTGAGCTCGGCGCTGGGTGAGCCAGTTGATGGGGCTTAAAGAGCTATGAGCTCATCAGCTGGGTTACTAGGCTCCAGACTGAGAGCTCATCTGTGGGGTGGTTGTGTGTGAGTCAGCCTTGTTTAAGTTTGGTTCTGTCTCATGATTGGTTGTTCGTGTCGTGACCCTCTTTGTGACGCAGCCGGTCCAGAAAGTAAGACCTGCGGTCACACAGAGTCTCCCCTAAGTCTCATGTTTAAGTTTTAGTCAGCCTGTCTGTGTAGAATTTGATTATCAGTTGTTCCCACAATGCATTGCATAATACAGTAAAAAACTGTAAAGCCATTTACAGTAACATACTGTTGAATATTTGCTGCAAATTTACAGCCATTTTTACAGTGTAGGTTACAAGATAAACTGTTTGCTAACATTCCTACTGAAAGGAACAATAACACATTTGGACCAATTATTGCAAATTCAATTCAAGCATAGAAGAAAGCAGAATTTATGATTGGTGGCCCATTTACATTTTGTCAGACCACACCATTGTGGTGTAACCAGAACATTTGAGGAGGTAACCAACTGTTTTACCAACCCTCTTGGTCTACATTGTGTATAAACACACTTGGTGACACGTCCATTCCCTTAAAACCTGGAATTTAAAAGGAATTTTGGGGGTTTGTAACTTAATTTACACAACACAGCGACCACTTTGCAGAAGCAATTTTTTTTCATTGTGAAACAAACTGTCACAACGCCGGCCGCGCCCCCTCGCGGTGCGGCGGCGCCGGTAACGGTTCTTCCTCGTCCTCCTCCCACCAGGACCAGGCCGGGGGAGCTCCGTAACTCCAGGGCGACCAGAGAGCCATTGACGTAGACCGAGAGTTTTTCTCACCGTGACTTTATTTTACGGACTGACATTTACATTTGCCGTCTTTAAACAATGCCCGCACCCCGAACAAAAACACAGGACAGACTTTATACAAAAACAGAAACTAGGAAAACCAATGAAACAACAGGACAGAACAAGAGGCACATGAAACTGATAATCAACAGAAACAAGGAACAGATGAAACAGATACTGAAAACAGGGCACAGGCATAAAACGTGGAACAGGGGTGACCCCTACTGGCCACCCCAAGGAACAAAAACCAGAAAACAGAAAAACCCAAAACACCCAGGACACCAACGTGACACAAACAAGAAATAAGACAAGTCTCTTCGCATACATCTCCACAAGCTTGGCACATCTAGACACTGCTTTTTTGCTCATTACTCAAGGCAAAACTGCTCCAGCTCTCAATTGGATTGAAGTCTGGACTTTGACTGAGCCTGTCCAGGAGATTTACCGGTTTCTTTTTAAACCACTGGAGTGTTTCCTCAGCAGTGTTTAGGGTCGTTGTCCTCCTGGAAGGTGAACCTCCGTCCTAGTCTTAAAACTCTGGAAGACTTAAACAGATTTCCTTCAAGAATTTCTCCATATTTTGCGTAGTCCCTGTCAATGAAAAGCATCCCCACCACATGATGCTGCCCCTGTGATGCTTCACTGTGGGGAGGTGTTAGGTTTGTGCCAGACATAGTGTTGTCCTTGATGGCCAGAAAGTTCTATTTCAGTCTCATCTGACCATAGCACCTTCTTCCACCTGTTTGTTTAGTCTCCAATACACCTTCTGGCAAATTTCAAATGGCCTGCCTTATTTTCTTGGCTACTCTTCCATGAATCCCAGCTCTGTGCAGCGTGGGCCTTATAGTGGTCCTATGGACAGATACTCCCATCTCTGCAGTAAAGCCACCCAGCTCCTTCAGGGTTATCTTTGGCCTCTTGGTTGCTGCTCTGATGAATGCCCTCCTTTCCCAGTCTGAGTTTTGGTGGACGACCCTCTCTTGGCAGGTTTTCTATAGTTCCATAATCTTTCCATTTTCTAATAATGGATTTAATGGTGCTTCTTGGGGTTTTCAGGGTTCATGATATGTTTTTATAACCCAACCCTGATCTGTACCTCTCACAACTTGGTCTCTGACCTGTGTGGGAGAGCTCCTCGGTCTTCATACTGTCACTTGCTTGATGGTAGCCCTTACTTTGTAGTGTTGGACTGGTGTTGACTCTGGGGGCTATTAGAACAAGTGCATAGATACTGAGATCATTTGACACTTAGATTGCTCACAGGTGGATCTTATTTAACTAATTATGTGGCTTTTGAAGGTAGTGGTTGGGTCTTCAAAGCAAAGGGGGTGAAAACATATGAACACACCACTTTTCAGTTTTACATTTTGTAGAATTATTTAAAACAAGTTTTTCCCCTTTTAACTTCATTAATTTGTAGTTTGTTTTCTAGGTCCATCACTTAAAATCAAATTGAAAATCCATTTAAATTCCAGGTTGTGAGGAAACATAAGAGAGAATGCCAAGGGCGGTGAATACTTTTGCAAGGCACTGTATAACTCTCAGGGTTTTCTTGCCATCCAGGATTTAAAGTCAGCCTTCTCCCTTCCAGTGTTTTCTTTCTACCTACTTTCAGATAAGATCAACCCTGAAAGCAAATAGAATTCCATGGAATTCCCCTCTCCCTTTACACCCAACGATGCAGTGGACTACCCCACCAGAGGGGAGACCCTCAGTTTTTATAATATACACTAAACACTGAACATAACAAGAAGCCTTTCTCCATTCAATCCATTTGGACAAAAAGCTAGAAAGCACAAACATGCACTTGAATTAGGAGAAGTTGCTGTCTAATCTGGATATAACATCTAAGAATTTAGCGCATCAGCTGATGCACTACAGAACTAGGGTGACCAGACGTCCTCTTTTCCCCGAACATGTCCACTTTTTGAGGCCAGGAAATTGTGTCCAGCAGGGGTTTTTAAATTGTTTGGGATTTTGAGCTGCCTAAACATTCGTCACATCATAGGCATCTCTCATAAACTAGTTACTCTCCTACACACCTATTCACTTTCACTCAGGGGCGGACTGGCAATCTGTGCATTCTGGAAAAGTCCAGAACGGCCGTCTGAGATGCGGCTGAGATGTGCATACCCCCCTGACCCTGGCTGTCGACCCGAGATGCAGATGTGCATACCCCCCCGGAAACACGGCTCAAACACGGTACTTCTCAGCCGAGATGCAAACATTACTGAATACTACTTTGTTGAATACTACTTTTATTGAATACTACTTTGTTGAATGCTACTTTTATTGAAAACTACTTTGTTGGTATACACATTCATGGGAGTGCAAAGATGGGTGGTGTTTGTAATTTTATGTTGTGGGCCATTCTACCCCAAAATACCAGGTCCATTGTTTTGTGCCACTCTGACCCTGATACTGTCTATACTGTTTGCACTCTTTAAGAACACAAAAACCTTTAATAATGTATACACAGGATGCCATTTTCAATTCTTATCATTTTACACTATTATACTGTAATACTGTTTATACTGGATATACTGGCCATACTCTGCACATTTTTCAACCGTTGCACATTTTATTTTACTTATATTTATATATAATGCACCGTGAGCTGCCCACACACACAGGACAGAATAAATCTCAGCCTTACCTTATTTTATACTTTTTATACTTTTTTGTTTGTTGCACACTGTCTTATGTCTGTTGCACTATGTGTACAATGTGGAACCTGAGCTTTGGCATTTCGTCTCTCTGCATATTGTATATAGTTGTGATGACAAAACAGCTCACTTTGACCTTGATTTTGACTTTGTCACTGTTACAGAAGCATGCTACAGTTTTCTCCACGGAACCGGGTGAAACAAGAGGCATCCAAGCAAGTGTGTCATTGAAGTCTGACCATAAACCAAAATATTGCCAGTCAAGAATTGACGCTTATGCACTGTGCCCAAATG
>JBBPCX010069880.1:0-11030 GCA_037974365.1 Hydrocynus forskahlii | reverse complement strand
CCTAACCCTGACTCTAAGCCTAACCCTAACCTTAACCCTAATCCTAACCCTAACAGTCACCAGTTAGCGCTGATACTTGTCCTAGCACGAAAAAAAGGCCTAAAGCGTGATTGCAGCACGTTTTTGAATAGATTTTATGTCATGACGGCTGCACGAAAAGTCATGAGATCGGGTTGGATCATAGAGCATTGTGTCTGAACTGAGACACAGGGAAGCCCTCCTCAGTGGACATTTCTCATACAGAGGAAGAAATATATTTCACCTCACAGTATGGTCTTGGGTGTGATTCCCAGATTGGTCCTGTGTCTTTTTTGTGTGGGGTTTATATGTTCTCCCCATACTTGCATGGGTTTCAGCCAGGTGCTCTGATTTCCTCCCGCAGTCCAAGAACATGCACAGCAAGAGAAATGGAGATTCTAATTAGTCCCTGGGTGTGAATGTGTGTGGGTATCTTTGTCTACCCAGTGTTGGCGTTTCTCCACCTTTCGCCCTATGAGTGCTGGGACAGGCTCCAACACCCCTTGGGACCCTGGTAAAGGATAAGCCGCACAGATAATAGACGGATGGAGTCATAATGTAAAGTACACCACTACACTGAGTGCCAGAGATGATCCTAACAGGGCTCTGACCTGGATCAAGAAATGGAAACCTGAACGGTATTTTGCTTGAAACTAATTTAACAGAAATATTAATCTAATCTGTGTTAGGATGCTTGTTGTGTTCACTGTATCTTATAATTTGTCATATCCCCCATTTTACAATACCTTCAGTAAATCATGGGTAATTATTTGTGTCTATACTATGGAGCAGTTTAAGATTTAACGTGATTAACTTATTTAAATTCATTATCAATTTAAACATTTTTTGCCTGAAACTATTCTATCAAATGGGGTCCACATAGAGGGTAAAAAGATACAGAACTTCATTCTACTCAGGATAGGAATGCTCTAGTTGAACTGAAATGTTTTTTTATTTCATTTCCGAGCTCTGGTGCTGACACTAAGCCTCCACAGCTGAGAAAGCAGAATAGGGAGTCATGCTGTGTCGTGTTCTGTTGTTATGATACACTGATTGACGCTCCAGCCTGCTCGAACCACCTTACAAATACGCACACTGAAGCAGTAAAGCAGATACAGTTCATACAAAGAGCAGTACGTGACTTGCCGGGAACCAGGAAGGAAACTCACCATCGTCCCATTCAAATGTGACAGCTGAAATAATGAGGTGCTGGACCTGACCCATCCTGCACACTCGTTTTCTTTCTCCCTGTCTCAGGGAGGTTTGAGCAGAGCAGGCAGCAGGTAGCTATCCCCAGAGATGACATACCCAGAGGAATCAGCATTCTGGGGGCAGAAACAGAGTCTAGGAATGGTCTAGAGAAGTATTTTTTTAAAATGCAGAGTGCAGAACTTTGTCTGTGTCCACACGCCTAGATCTGTTTCCTCTCTCAGCGTAGAAGGCTTTCGTACATCAAAGGCCCACCACTGAGCCCCCTGGGCTGCACTATAACCTGACGGCACTCCGTAAAGAATGTCAGAAGTGGCAAGAACTCTCTCAGCTGGTGTCCTGCTGCACCTGGATGAATATTCAGGATGGGCTGCAGAGTTAACGGTTTCATCGTCAAGATCCGTCAACTTTCGGTTCGCTATTGCCTGCCCATTTTCATGGTTAACTGAAAGTGTTTATTGACTTATTTATTTATTTATTTCCAGGCCATAGTTTTGTGAATTTGAGATAAGTCGGGAACCTCCGGGCTCCAGTGCATTTCAATGAAAATCACCAACAGATGTCCTGAATTATGTATGTAAAAATGCAAACGAGAAGCAGCCGGATTCCACCCCAACATAACAATCTGACCAACAAGAATACATTTATCAAAAGAACGCAGCCAGCTGTCCCAAGAGAAGACGCCTAATGATGCAGCGGAGCTGTGGGTTGACATTACAATATGGGTTACACCTTTTAATGAGTTTGTTTCGTTTGGTTTGTGGTGTCTTATGAAGGGCAAACTCTCATTAGGACCTGAATATGCTAACGAGCCCAGGCGTCCAAGCAGAGACAGAGTAGGTGTGTATACCAGGTTTGCGGCTCAGACTGAGAAATGATGAGTTATTCACCCTCCCCCACCATTCTCCCCCATCTCAGCCAACCTACTCAGCATTCCTCATCCACATGATGCAGCAAACCTCAGCTCCAGTATTTGAACCAGATGCTGTTTTAGGCTGGCTTTCACGTAACTGGCTGCAGAAATCAAAATTCTATGCAACTTGACAAATACTCAAAGCATTTAAAAAATAAGCAGAATTGTATGCAACACACATTCCACTAGATAGAAAGATTAGCAGCGAGTACAATACACACTCCAAGTGTAAAGGTAAACCCGTATCCGTACTATACAGTTTACACTGAACTCCTGCAGTGCTAGAATGGTGGACTGAAACCGCGGCTGCTGATCCGTGGTAAAGTGGGGGTTTACTGTATTTCTCAGCTAGAATATATACTGTATGGACATAAACCCCCTATGACGTGTTTTTGGCCTATATTTGATTTTTTGCAGTCAAAAACGACAAAATGAATCAGCAACAAAGATGACGTTAGATTAGGCTAACATGCTACCACAAACACGCCAGTTCCCTGAAGGACGTGTAAAGTACTTTTTGAAGAACCTTACATAAAGAAAGAACCTCCGCACCTCCTGGGTCAAGGGTTAAGTGAGATGCGTGGTAAAAAAGGGTTCACTGGCTCTGAAGGACTGGCATTAGGAACAATTGGAGCAAAACCTTATTGCTGCAAATGATCTTCCCTTAATATTCCAGCACACTGGAACGCGAACTTCGGTCACAATCCACTAACTTCATGCCGCACGGCCACCGTGTCTCCTATGTTCTATGCTCCTCCGGCGGCCTCATTTGCAGCCTAATCTCACTGTACACTGACAGTCTAATTACTCATTTTCACCCTCCCTCCCTGTCTCTAGCCTCTCTCCTCCTATCTTCTGGCCTTTCAGCAGACCCCAGATGTAAGAACACGAGGGTGCAGCTGTCGCTTTCCGCAGGCCAGCTTTTTCCCCCCCCTTTTTGTTTGAACCCGTGGGGCGATTCCTGATTCCAGCTAATTTCAGAAGGTCATCTGATTAGGAGAGTCACAGAGAGATGGAGCAAAAGAGAAAATAAAGTTAATGTAATGCATTTATGAAAGTAATTATATAGCACACACTTGCTTTGGGTTGCTATTCATCCCCCCCCCCCGCCCATTCTCTCTTTCCTACCTGCTCCTATTTTCTAAAATGCAGTCTTCTTTTGTCACCCCAAATGTAATACAAGACCCTGGCCTAAGATGACCCTGACACTATGGATGAGTGGCCTTGAATCAGAATCAGCAAACTTGATCCCGGAGGACACTGCTTATGTGATAACTGCCACAACACACAAAGACATAGAGAGACACAAGACACAGAGACACAAGAACAACATAAAATAAAATAAGTCTAAATAAAATCTAAATAAATATCTGTAGGAAGAAACCAACCACAATATGAACAGACTATGCTACATACAGAAATGCTTGGTATTATATCTATCTATCACGCACAGCCCTGCGACTCTGCAGCACTGGCAAAGTTCCACAGACTTTCTACAGCTGTGGTGTAGAATATTTTATATGCACATGCAGAGGACACAATCATAATTATGCAATTTTGCAACTTTATCTTTTAGTGCAACCAAGCTTAACAGTCAAACGCATACCTTTTATACTGTTCTCTGTATCAACCATATTTGAGCTCCTTCTCATTCAACGATTTCCTTTGTTTTTATTATTGGCTACATTGTAGATTAAGACTGAAAACAACACCTATTGGTCTGATGACAGCTTTGCACACTCTTTGCATTTTTTTAATCAGATTCGTGAGGGCTTGACCTGGAATGGTGTTTAATTAACAGGTGTTCTTCATCAAAAGTTCATTAGTGGAATTTCTTGCCATCTTAATGTGTTTGTGATCATCAGTTGTGATGGTCAGGTTGGTACAGTTAGTGATCCTATTCCACTACGTTTCTACTCCACATTATGGCAAGAACCACTTAACTAAGTAAAAAGAAACAACAATACAACCACTGAATTAAGATGTTTGTTTGAACACTTCCCACAGTTGTCTTTCAGAGAGCATGGGTTGCCAGATTTAACTGTGTTGGTCACACTCTGGCCTGAACGATTTTCTCGCTGGACAGAATGTCAAACTACGTGGGGGACAATATTGTAGTATTTAATTTTCATTCCAAATTACACGTCTTACTCACCCGATTAATTTACTGACACTTTTAAATAGACGTAAACACAACACACATGGCGCTTGGATAGTATTCGTCGTCTATATTGGTTATGAGCATTTCTGTGCAATACAATGATAATTACTTTAATATATATTACAATTACTTCTTGATTAATCAGTAGTATGTACCAGAAAATGCTTTTTAAGCGAACCTCCCAAACCCAAACCTGGTCCTATTGACATATGAACTGTATTGTCACTATAAAGTATTCCTGTAGCTGTTGGTTTAGCTTTACTAAATAAATATCAACTGTGTTTCAAATTATCCAAGATTGCTGAAAGACAGGGATAAACTACTGAGGCTGTGGGACGAGGAGGTGTGTAACCCATGCCAATCAACTAATCACACTATCATTCTAGCTTAAATATAGAAACTGGACAATTTTGGAGAGAGATGCATTTTAGTCCAGTCTCGGAGCAGTGAAAGGTGCTGACCTAAATGGAGGCTGTTTTTATCACTACAGACAAGAGGAGGAGGAGCAGACACCGCTTCAGCAAGAGAAGCACAGAAAAACTCTCATTATCATCATGTGGTGTGAAGCAAGATTCACACCTTCAGCTCACATGGCCCACACGACATCACATGTGACATTAGAAGCTTAACTTCCAAATCCAAATGATTTAGACACTTTTTAAAGCCTTCTGTCACAAAACACACATACACACAGACAGACAGACACACACACACACACACACACACACACACACAGCTAAGGTAAGGTATAAACAGAAAGTAATTATAGAGCACACACTGCAGAGGACTGGCAGTTCTCATAAGTGCTGCTATGGCAGAGGAGGGCAAATGGGAAATTAACTTCAGTGCTGAGACTGACAGTTTTTATCCTTGGACAGAAAACTTACTACCGTTTACATGGAGCGGATGTAAATATATATTTTTAGAAACAAGTTTGTCCAGAACTACTGTTCAAATTAACGACTGAATGATTTTTTGACCTCCAGAGTGAAGGTCAGTGCACTGAAATATTAAAGCTGTAAAACAAGGCGTTTGACAGGGGCATTTCTCAAAGCCCACACTTTGAGAAATGTGTGTGGTTTTGCTTAACTAACATGAATACTTAACCACTTACTTTGATGCTGTCTACAAGAACATGTGGATTCAGTGTGGGTTTTAGTGTGAACACTCCTCTTTTTGCATGTTAGAGAAATGGCACACACTTGGGCACATGAACATTTACGCCAGTCCACAAAGCTGCAGTTGGGACTGACTGAGAGAACTTATTATGACTGAGATAACAAATTATGAGAGGAAGTTCCATTGCCTGTGGAAACGGTACAAGCAAGAAGGTCAAAACAAAGCCAACTGTTACACTGCCCCCTACTGCTAACAATAGGTACTGATGCATCGATTTATAAGCTGTATCAGAGTTGCTATCAGGAGAAGGTAAACCATAACTTTCATGAACAGTAGTGTAATTGTGGCCTATTTCTATAGGTTGATTCATAATGAAATGCTCCCACAAAAAAGAGTTTAAAAATAATACAAGACTGACAATCAACTACCAGGGAAGCTTTCGGCAACTTATTACTGGCATATTGATGAAGACTGGATTAACAAAGGAGGTCCATATGGTCCATTATCCTGGGAAGTCAATGAAAGGTTGACCTTTACACCTACATGCATTGAGGTCATCTGTCTATAATATCTGCATGTCTTGCACTCTTACGCTCACACATCTCCCTCGGTGATAATTATGCTCAGTAGTTGCGGTCACACTCATTGATGAGGTAGGAGGCGTGGGGAGGTTGGTGTGAGTTCTTTGTTCAAAGTGAATTCAAACAGTAGGCAGTAGGGGCAGCGATTAATCACACTTGATTATCTAAACCCGCGGACTGTCTCAATAAGCAGGGTTATTTGTTTAGCCACCTAACTGAGTTTAGCTCATGATAACGCTGGATTTTTCGTGGATCACTCCCTGCTGGGCTACATTATTACAGTTGTGCTCAAAACCAATGTGCTGGTTTATGCACTAGGTTACAAGTCAACATGATAAGTATCTGAGACCCTTTAGTTTTAGTGCTGTACGTTTTATTTGGAATCGCTGTTGCAGGTAAACCAGCTGGCAGATCTGATTCACACATATGCTACAGAAGAGACTTTCTCCTGCAACAAAGTCCCTACTCAAGTGACTGGGATCAGCCCAATGCAAAGTCCCTGTGGAGATTACAAGGAAGATTTATGATGAACGCAGGAGGAGAAGAAGAAAGAGGAGTGCAATGACTTAAAAGCAAAACAAAACTTCCATTCCTAGTCATTATTATGATCGCTGTTGCAGCAATGTGGTCATGTAGGCTGTCAGCATTTTTTGCTTGACTGTTTCATGTGCTAAGACTACACCAATCCACATGAAATGTGGTGATATGGAATAAGAGATTTGTATCTTATGTGGGTTTGGTGGGCCCAAAGTAGTTTTTGGGCAACAGTTCAACAATATTATTTCAACACTAACAATAGTATTTCAAGTAGGTTTCTAGGAGGGGCATGACGAATGGGGGATGGGGGGTGACACATCCTATAATGGTTCTGGCACCCATTATGATCACCCACAACTCATTATGATTACAGTAATCCCCTGCTTTTCATGGGGGTTACGTTCCAAGGGCACCCGTGTATAGTGAAAAACCGCACTGTTGTGTTTTGGTAAAAAAAATGCCCAAAAATGTCTATTTTTATAGTGTAAACACTAAATATGCCTCAAATATGCTCCCAAAACACTTTGATTTCATTTTTAACTTTTAATACATTACCCTTAATGAAAATATAAAGGTAAGCCCATACAGACTGTACTGTAATTCATGCACAGGCATTTTGGTATGCGCTGTCATTTTCTTTGGTATAAACAGGTAAGTACAGTATTTACAGTATATAAATATACAGTAAAATGTAGGGGTAATCACCAATATTTTTTACATCAATAATTTGAAAGTTGAAAGATTTTGGTGTCAGAAATCATATGCTTCTATGAGCCATTTGGACGGCTCCCTTATTCTGACGTCAGGATGAGGAAATTTGCATAGAACCACCCCTCACCTGTCAAGCCCCACCCACTAGATTAGTTGAAGATCCGCCGTTTTTGTCTGCTGGTTTTACGAGCAGGCATGAGATGCCGAGCGCTACGACTACAGGCAAAGGCAAGTCACTCATGAAGTGTTGTGTTCATCTTGCTCTGGGTCCGACTTGGGGTCCAACATATAGGGCTGGATAGCGCCTCTGTTTTCTGCCATTTTCACGTGTGGTAAACGCGCAGCGTTAGCATGGGATAGCATGGGCGTGGCCAGCAACAGCTTATTTGCATAAAAGTGACCTTAAATGGCTCATTTTGAAAGGGACTGAAATTGTCAAGAATAGAGCTGGTGAGATCTCTTTATGTGAGAGTGATTTTGTGCAAAGAACTTCATGAACATGTTTTGTATAGCCCATAGACTTATTGTACCTTGTTTAAAAAGTGGTATAATATGTCTCCTTTAAATTAGTTAAGAAAAGGAACATAATGTATAATTAAATAATGAACATAATGTTCATTCAGCCTTCAAGTGATTGTCAATAGTCACGTGTCTCATTTACAAAAATGGTCTTTTAGGGTCTGAAATGGTCCTTCTATGATGTTGCTAATTAATTCCCTTGTTTTTAAGAGAGTGGCCACATGGAAACCAAAACGGTTGTGAAAAAACAAAAAACAAATGTAGATTCACTCAGTCCCCTGGAGGTGCTGTGTTTTTTAAGCTCCAGTGGACAATTCAGTCTCACTATGGCTATACATCAGAAATAAATCACAGCAGGTGAACTCAAACGGAGCCTACAGTAATGCATATGGCAGCAGGTGATAAGCTCCATGATTAGCTAGAACAGCAGGCCATACAGAGATATTTGAAATCACTGGGGGCTCCCAGTAATCATATATTCTAGTGCCATGGCTAAAGCATAATAAACCCTGCTGTCGCATTCATTTGTGTGTTTCTATGTTCCTGTAGGCATTCCAGACATGTTTCTAAAAGAAAGTCATGTTAAACTTGATGAATCATGCAAAATGTGAGCCATTCTGATGGCTTATCAGCACTCACTGACTGGATAACCTTGCTGTTCTCCATCATCCTTCTCCACGTTCCTCTGATCTCCAGATTGCACTATTGATCCTGTCCTCTTGGCCTCATTACTTGTGTGTATAGTGTTGAATGCTTGTGAGTCCCAAACTCCATTAGAGCAGGCTTGAGATGGACTGAGATTAAGGCAGTAGGGAGTGCTCATGTACTGTACTCACACACACACACGCACACGCACACACACACACACACACACACACGCACACGCACGCACACGCACGCGCACGCGCGCACACGCGCACACGCACACGCACGCACACACACACGCACACAGACACATGCACACACACACGCACACACACACACACACACACGCACACAGACACATGCACACGCACACACACACACACACACACGCACACGCACACACTCACACAGACACACGCACACGCACACACACACACACAAACGAATACACTGGGAGAAGGCATTCACTTACAGTACCTGTCAATCTCCTGAAAAAAAAAATCTGTTTTTTTATCACCTGTGTTTAAAGTGTGTTATTAATTTCCAATGATATTTCTTTTGTTTGTGTGTGAAAGTTCACATTGTTAGGATAGCTCAGATCTTGTTTATTTGGATGCTAAATGCCAGAGTCGGTTCCAACCTGCCAATTAGATACAACAACCAGGTCAATTAGATACAGTCGGTTCCAATTAGATACAACATCCAGGTCATGCTTGGTAGAGTAAAATCATAACCTAGAAATGCAATGTTATATAAGGACACAAACATGTTTGTGGTATTATATGAATTATTTATACGTTTTTGCATTCATTACCAATTTTCACCCCAATTTAGTCAAGTCCGAGTCCACCCGCTAACTAGAACTCACGCCACCAACCAACACCATGATACCACCAACACTGGGAGTGCGAATGCTAGCATGTGCTGCTGACACTGACTCATGTGAAGTGCGACTGCACCTTTTCGACCTCCTGCTAACACACTGTTGCTTTGGGAGATGAGGAAGGAGGGCCATCTCACCACCCAAAGAAATCGAGGTCCCTCAGCATTACCAGGATTGGGCTCTCAATTATATGATGCCAGGGTCAAGGTTTAGATAGGTTCAATACTCACAGGCCTTTTAATTTGTGCATTTTGACTAAAACTGACATGTGTGCCACATTTTTTTTCATTTAGGTGGAACTATTGTTGTTAATATTCTGTAGAGCTTACGCAACACTAGCAACAAAAGAGCACTCTTGTGGGTGGGCCACGGAGAGCTCAGCTGTCTGCAGTGTAGTGATAGAGGGTTAGTGGTGATGGAGGGCTCCCATACAGTAAAAGCTTTATTCTCCCTTATACTGTGGCATTTATTTTCATTGTCAGGCTCCAGGCTCCTCTCTTTACATGCAGATAACTACTAACTGTTGAGCGTTTGCTGTCCTTGGTTTGGCCTTGTATGTTTTCATTTCCTCACCATTCACTCTTTCCATAATTGCATCATTTTATCACCCTCATGCTGAACTCTCTTGTGAAGAAGTGTAGGGAAGAATAATGTTTTCCTCTGACTCTCAGTGCTACCCGGCTATCCCTCCTCACCTGCTCTTAAATCATATTTAAACCAAACACAACAGAGAAATGCAGTTCCCTTTTGAGGACGGCTCTTCCTTTGGGGAGATTTCGTTATGCGTTGTGCTCATGTGAGGCTGACAGCCCAAGAGGAGAGCTCTGAAAGGGGTGTGGTATGAGGTCCATATGAAAGGTCCAGATGTCATGCTAGCTGCTTTTAAAGACTCAGACCCAAAGCAAGCCCATCTGTCTCTCTGCCTTGTGCTGACTGTCTTAAAGCATGCCTCCCCACAAATATGCCTTTTATCAGGCTCTCCTCCGCCTAATAAACCAAGACAGCGAGTCAGTGTGAATCACCTCATTCCTTTGCTCAGTGATCTGTCTGCCCTCTCACTTTGCACAAGACTTTGAAAGTTTTAGAAAAAAAATCACGGAGGATTTTGGACTGACGGTCTAGAATCACTAGAAGCTCCACAATGCAACATTATCACAACACCCGAACTGTGACACGACTATGTCACATTTGTGATATATACTGTAGTGAACTGCAAATATTAGGTTTTCTGTGTGTATATGTAAGAAAAGAGATAAATTGACTTTGTATGTATTATTTCTCCAGTGACTCCTTCAGTAAAGGGTCCTGCCGTAGAGTTGCTACTGTTTAGAATCTGATGGAAATCCACTGGTGAGGCTACTGGTCAGATTCACAGTTAGAGACTTCCAGAAGGACTGTAGTCATGGGCACAGATGGGGGGGATACGGTGACGGGGGGATGTGTCCCCCTGAAGCACAGAACTCATACTCCTGTTTTAGGGTCTAATACGTTTCATTTTGCACATCTTTAGTTGAAAACCTGACAAGACAATATAATAAAACAATATAATAACAAATAGACTAAAAGTAAAAAAAAATCAGTATAAGGTAGATATAATATTGTGCAAAATTGACATTTAAATGTGTACATGTGCAATCGTATTTAGAAGCATGATAGAGTGCAGGGTGCCATATTTTGGTGATTAGGGCACGCAAACAGATGGGTATAGATTTGTAATATGGAATATATGTGTAT
>JBBPCX010069878.1:0-27667 GCA_037974365.1 Hydrocynus forskahlii | reverse complement strand
GTGTGCCAAAGGAATCTGGCCTTTGTTCGAGTCAGAAGCTCAAAGCGGCATGAAGGCCAGCGAAGAAGGATGAATTGTAAAAAAAGTGCTCTATTTACTGCCTTTGAACGTGTGCTCGCAGATTCCCAAAGCCTTATATGATTATCAAAGCAGCAAATGAAGAAACGCTCACGAGTTTAGTCTGGAAACTGTCAGCTCTTGACGTTGAATGTAGCGATGATTTTTGTATACTGTAGCACACTTTCCGACTAGTGACCAGAATGATTCCATGGCAATTCCACCATTTTTTTCCAAATTTCTGTGTTTAAGACAAAATCATTTAGAGCGGGTTTGGTGTGAAATGCTTCACTGTAAAGAAAGTTACTGACACATTTCTGTACAGTAGTTTTGACATCTGCAACACAAATACAGCCCTTTTATTTATTATCGGCCCCCGGTGATGCCCTATGTCTCTCTGAGTGTTTATATGGAATGTTGATGTTGGTAAAAAAAAAAATTTTGGCCTGACAACGCCCTGTATCCCTCCACCATGAATGTGTTTCATTTTAGGACCAAAAGCTTCTCAAAACACTGGTAAAACATCTCCGCAGTGCAATCATAACCATTTCATGGAATACCTTTCTGTGAGGGAACTTTTAGAGGCAGATGTCTGGTTCCATTCACCACCACTGTGAATATTTCTGACTCTGAGCCAAACCCACTCTGAACTATTGTCTTAAACAATTAATTATGCAGAAATTATGAAAAATGACCTTTTAATGTAGGACATTAATGTATCACGGTACACCAATCAGCCATAAAATTAAAACCACTGACACTGATGGTCTCCTGTCGAAGGGGTGCGGGGGGATATTAGGCAGTGAGTGAACAGTCAGTTCTTAAAGTTGATGTTGGAAGCAGAAAAATGTGCAATAAGATCTGAGACACTTTAACAAGGACCTGTGATGTCTGGAGAACTGGGTTAGAGCATCTCCAAAACAGCAGGTCTTGTGGGGTGTTCCTGGTATGCAGTGGTCAATACCTACCAAAATTGGTCCAAGAAAGAATGACTGGTGATTTGGCGACAGGGTTATGGATGCTCACAACCCAGTTGATGCTGGCTATGCTTGAAAGATGTCAGAATACATCACAGCTTGCTACGTTTGGGTCTGTGAAACTGCAGGCCAGTCAGGGAGCCCATTCTGACCCCTGTCCACTCTAGGCAACTTTATGTTGGGAAACCTTGCAGTGTGATACTCTAGGCAACTTTATGCTGGGAAACCTTGCAGTGTGATACTCTAGGCAACTTTATGCTGGGAAACCTTGGGGGGCCTGAATTCATGTGGACGTTACTTTGACACTGACCACCTACTTACACATTACTGTTCACCCCGTTATGGTGATGGTGTTCTCTAATGGCTAGTAATACACTCTGCCAGCCTGGAACAGTTTGAGAAATATGACTTGGCCTCCAGAGTCCGCAGATCTAAGTACAGTTGAGCATCTATGGTATGTGCTTGACAAACTAATCAAGTCCTTGGAGTTCCCACCTCACAACATACAGACTTCAAGGATCTTCTGCTGGTGCAGGACCACAGACCTTTAGAGGTCTTATGAAGTCCATGCCTCGACAGGTCAGAGCTGTTCTGGGATCACAAAGGTCCTATACAGTATTAGGCAGGTGGTTTTAATGTTATTGCTGATAGGTGTGTATAGATGAGTCTTCTGATGAACATTGTACTTTGCTTGTTATAATGTATGCACTCTGCTTTGCTGCATCGTTCTTCTTTTCTCATGTGTTTCATTCAGTGTGCCATTTAATTTAAGTGTGACTTCATGTAGTGTAATTCCTCTGGTCCAGCAGCAGCCACAGAGAGCCCGTCCACTAATGATGATGATGATGTTGATAAAGAAACTGTGCACTAAAATCAGCTTTGATATTTAATGGCAGTTCTTTAGCGGTTTACTCTCTTTTGTTGATGATGAAGGTTCGTTACTTGAAAGAGATTTGAGAACACCTTTATTAGACAATTGCACAGAAAATATTAGAATATTTCAGCGTGATCAGAGGATTTTGGATCAGGAATGTATGATGATTTGTTATTTCGTACCCCTGGTAAATAAATGTGTCCAAGAATGTAAACGTGTGTTCCCACATCGAGAGGAACCAAGGATGGACTGTTTTTATTCACAGGGGCTGCTGTTGATTTGTTGATGTGTAATACAGCTGACCTTCTAAATTTGATGTTGCAGTTTTGTTTTGCTTCTAACACGTGTGTTGTGTGTGTGTGTGTGTGTGTGTGTGTGTACATCAGCACTACCAGTCAAAAGTTTTTACCGTAGGTTTTCAACCCTCATTCATTTATAAACTTCATAAACTACAGACTGTTCTTATTAAGAATCGGAAAGTTGTTGAGTGAATAACTATAAATGAAAGTTTCTCAAACAAATCAGGTTTCTTTTGTAAGATGAAATAATCCATAACAGATTCAAATTCTAGACTGTCCTTTAACTTTAAATGCACAGTTCCATCACTTAATAGCCCGTTAAATATTGAACACTTTAGAATTGTAATAATGTTAGGTGGCTTTTTATTGGTCAACAGTGATAACAAATTACATTTTCAAATGACATAAAGGAGCTCAAATGGGAAACATGATGTAAATGTATTTGATAGCAATGAATATTGAGTGTATTTTTAGTAAATATTGCATAACTGGTAAGTGTAGAAAATTTCAGTGTTTGCCAGAACTTTTGACTGGTAGTGGGTGTGTGTGTATGTAAGTGTCCATTTATCATACATGAACACAGTGTGAACATCACAAAATTCTTCTCTACATTTAACCCATTCACCAAGTGAAGCAGCGGGCAGCCAGGAACACAGCGCCCGGGGAAGAGTGTGTAGGGACGGTATCTTACTCAAGGGAACCTCAGAGGTGCCAGCAGCTGTCCTGGGATTCAAACCTACGGCCTTCTGATCACAGGGGCAGCTCCCTAACCACTAAGCCACCAGTAGTACATGTTGATGTACTACATAAGGATGACCTACCGTTCACTCTCTTGTCCATATAAGCAAATTAATTTACTTTTGTCACAAAAACCCAGATTTACACACATCCACCTACAGCAGTTAAGCTCTGCCATTTTACACTGAAGTTATAAGGAGTGTTTCCATTCGAAGTGCTTTTTAAATGGTTTACAATACAATCAGAATGTAGGTAATTTCTCAAGGATAGATAATGTATTAATAATAATAATCATCTATTTGATTTAACGTCAAGCCACTTTGAAGAATCATCTACAGCTCATTCTTTTGAAATATTCAGTATTCATAGCTTAATAAGCTGCTCTGTTTGGTATTTTGGGGAGTTTTTTTAACAGGGAATTGATTTCTAGGCAAGCTCCCGTAGGCGACGCTTGGTCCCTCGCTGCTCCACCAGCTCGTCTCACCGATTTTCCTGAGCTAATGAAGCGAAGGAACTGATGCCCCCAAGGCAAAGTCGACGAGGCCGTGTTAAAATGAGTCAGAGGCCTTTAGAGACCCCATTCTCAGTTTCTGCAGGCCTACAGTTCGCATATCCCCTATATTTCTGTGCCAGATATTGAATTTGGTCATATTGAATAAGCCCAAATAAAGGTCCCCTGTTAGAAATATTTCACAGACAAGTATTTGCTAGTTGTTTATATTATAAAAAAATGTTATATTATAAAAAAAATTGCTGAAAGGATATAATTTATTCCCCTTGTGTCAAGAAAGAAAAGTAATTTGAAGTGGTAAGTGTCATTGACTATATGAAGACTATTGACCCCTGGTGCCAAATCCATGCTTTGCTTTGAGCAATAGAAAGCACTGTGGGTGGTTGCATGACTCTCAGAATGTCATATACAGCACCTGGTGTGGCCCATTTGAATGCACAACCAAAACCTATATCAGTGATCCTAAATCAGTGGTCGTCATCCTAAATCAGTGGTCACCAGCCCTTCCTTTGGAAATCTGCTCTCTAATTTAACACTCCAGCCAGTCAGGGACTGAAGAGGGTTATAAGCCAGGACCAGGGTTGCCGATCATGACTGGGGCTTGACCTCTCAGAAAGGAAGATCTCCAGTTCTCCAGAGTAGGTAGCCACTAATCTACATGAAAGAGAAATCACATGGACTGGTTGTGTCCAGGGGTGTCAAACTCCAGTCCTGGAGGGCCGGTGTCCAGCACAGTTTGATGGTTCTCCTCCTCAAACACATTCACTAAACTTGACAATTAACTGGCGAGGTGAACCAGGTGTTTCTGAGCAGGGGAATCACCAAAATGTGCTGGACATGGAGGCCGAGAGAGAAATGAGAGCTTGTTTTGGCCTGTTTTCAGAAAGGCCAAGGCCCTCTAACCCAGTGTTTTCCAACCCTCCTCTTTTTTGTGCCACAGAAGGCATGGGAGCTGAGCCAGGTGTGTTAGAGGAGGAATAAAAAATTCTGCATTTGCTTCCAAATGGCACAGCTGTGTGCAAAGGTTTTAGCACCCCCAGCCAAAATATGCTTTGTTGACACTTTCTATTTAGACCCAATTTTCTCCTGTCCTGCTCCACTCACTGGCCTCTTGCAGGTCATGTTAAGTCATGTTAAGTCTACCGTATCTTCTGTGTAATTCATAGTTGGTGCCGAATAATTAATAATAAATGCTCAATAATATTGGTTACTGGATAATTCAGAGTAGATACAGAAATAATTAATAGTAAGTACTGAATAATTTAAACACAGTTAGGCTCTCTTGGACCACGAATGGCTGGGGCTTCACTTACAACCGAACCTGCAGCCCTCAATGATGAGGCCTAAACCACTCTTGATTTTTTGTTAGTTAAGACACATTATACATCTGGGCCAAACCTGTTTTTCAGAGTTTGGGCAAGGCCTCTTCAGCAGGCCAAGACATTTAGGACAATGCCATGCTTCCAACTTTGTGGAAGAAGTGCACAATGCAAGTGCACAATGCAAGGTCTATAAAGAGATTGTTGGAGGAGTTCAGGACTGAAGAACTTGACTGGCCTGCACAGAGCCATGACCCCAACCACATCCAACACCTTTGGGATGAACTGGAATGGATATTGCGAGCCAGGCCTTTTTCATATAACAGCAGTGTCTGCCCTCATAAATGCTCTACAGAATGAACAGGCACAAATTTCCACAGAAACTCCAAAATCTTGAGAAAAGCCTTCCAAGAAGAGTGGAAGCTGTTATAGCTGCAAAGGGGGACCAAATCCATATAAAAGTCTATGTATTTGAATGCAACGACATTAAAATCCCTGTTGGTGTAATGGTCAGGCGTCCCACTACTTTTGTCCATATAGTGTAGGTTCACATTTTCTACAGTTATGCACAGTTACAGCATGTACAAAATTGTGCACTACAGCTTGCAGAAAATGAGTCAGTTTTGATGCAGACAACTTGGAAAACAGACTTTCCCGAATCTGGCCAAGCTCCGCCCCCTAGCAACCGTGGCTCTGTCATAGCAACCACACCTAAAAAAGAGGGCTGCTGGAAGCTAAAAGTTGAGCTGATTTCTGTGTTTTGTTCGTCAAATATGCCTCTTCTGGTGACAGATCACACATGGACACAAACAGAAACCACTCTGTACATCAGTATACCACTAAAAGGGGTGAAAACGGCCAAAGTGGACGTGCTCTGCACGGAGGAGTTCCTCAAGGTGAGGCTTTAGCACTGCGCTAACTGTAAAACTAGCGTCCATGAATAATAATAATAAAAATGATGATGATGATGACGATGCTGATATTATTATTTTGTTATTATTTTTATTATTACTACCATTATTGTTATTATTAGTTATAGTATTATTATTATTATCATTATTATTATTATTATTACTATTACCAAAAATAATGATGACGATAATAATACTAATGATGATGATGATGACGACGCTGATATTATTTTGTTATTATTTTTATTATTATTACCATTATTGTTATTATTAGTTATAGTATTATTATTACCAACAATAATGATGATGATAATAATACTAATAATGATGATGATGATGATGATGATGATGATAATAATAATAATCCAACAACAGCAACAAAAATAGCAATAACAACAGCAATAATGATAATAATGGTAGTAAAAACATTTGTTTTTATTCCCACAGGTTAGTTTCCCTCCGTTTCTGTTTGAAGCCTTCCTCCCCGAGCCCATTGATGATGACAGAAGTTTGGCGAAACTTGGAAACGGCCTTGCAGTTTTGACGCTACCCAAAAAGAAGGAAGGTCTGTGGGAACATCTCAGCAAAAACATCGGTATGAGTCATCTTCTCACGGACCGATCAGAGTGTGATGTCGTGAAAAAAAGATGCTGAATACTTCACAGTATGTACTTAATCATTAATAGTAGATACTAAATAATTAGTGTAGGATAGTCAAAAAATCATAGTGGATATTAAATAATTTATAGTAGATTCTAAATGATTCATAATTGATACTAAATAATTCATAGGAGATGCTGGATATTTAATAGTAGCTAATTAATAATTCATAGTAAGCTCGTATTAATTCATGATAGATACTGAACAGTTTGTTGTAAATTCTGAATAATTCACAGTGTGCACTGAATAATTCACAGTTTATACAGAATAATTCACAATTGATGCTGAATTATCAATAGTAGGTACCTAATCATTCACAGTATGTACTGAGTAATTCATAGTGGATACTGAATAGTTTATAGTGGATAATTGATAGTAGATACTGAATAATTAACACCATACTGCACCAGTAAGAGTCACTGGGCAGGACTCCTAATACTACACAGGTTAAAAGACAATTAAATGTATTACTTTTCAATGTAACTAGAAGAATATCTATTTATCCATCCATCCATCCATCCATCCATCTGTATTTTTATAAATATTTCAGACAAAAGCAAACAAAGAGAGATTCGAGAAGATGCCCTTCTCAAAGCTCAGAAGAAGGCTGCTGAAAACACCAAGGCCAGAGCTGCCAAGGTCCAGCAGGAGAAGAAGTACACACTGGAGACTATGATGAAGGTTTGGAAGATCATCTACTCCCCTTTTTCATCAGACAGACTGACTGACAACTCTTGTTGCTTCTGGAGCACAGACAGGCAAATGCTGCTGTACATTTAGTAAAGCTACAATAACATCCAATATGCTTGAATCAATATTAAAAGGGTGAAGCACGACAGTGCTGAAGAAAACTGATATATTGGGTCTCTAGGTGGAAACCTCAGGATATTCAGGATTGCAGCAAGCAAGCATATGTTCTCTCACCCTTAGCCTTAGAATGAAAAGGCAATAGACTGGTATTGCCTGTGTTCCATTACATTACATTCATTTGGCTGACGCTTGTATCCAAAGGACAGTTTGAGGACCAGAGGAGAATTGTGAGTGCTACATTTTTAGGTAAGAAGAAATTCAAGAAGGTGAAAGCTTAGAGGGTGGTAGTAGCCTATTGGGTAAAACACTTGCCTGTGAACCTGCTAACCACAAAGTTGCAGTTTTAAACCCCCCAGGGACAGGGGACTGTAAGTTGCTCTAGATGCCAAAATGCTATAAATGTACATCAGAAAAGCAAGTGTTCCTCAAAAAGGAGATCAAGTAGGAACATAAGCCTGAATGAGGGCTGGATGAAGACCCACATGTCACTCTGTAGGCAACAGATAATGACCCGATTTTCATTTAGGCAGCAATGGGTAACCAGTGTGGTTCGATTATCAGTGGGGTGACGTGCGACCTTTTGGGATGGTTGAAGACCAGCCGCACTTCTGTGATCTGAACCAGCTGTGAAGGTCTTATTGTACAAGCTGGAAGTGTATGTTCTCATTCGAAGTACATACCATATATGTTCAGCTTGGAGTTAGTCATAGGACTGTTTAGCAAAGTCCTGACCGTGACTTTGAAGAGGTGCTACTGGCTACTAGCTGTCCCAATGTGTGTTTTTCTAATTGCCTGGATATACGTCTCCAGCTTGAGGAAGAGGAGCGGGCCAGAATTCAGATGATAAAGGACGAAGAGTGTGCAAGAGCTACAGCAGAGCTGGAGGCCTGGAAAGAGAAGGATGTGGCTCAGCGAAGGCAGCATGCCGATAAACAGCTGAGAAAGCCTGAGGAGGCTCGTGTGACGAGAGCAGCACAGAACTCCAGCGGAACCGAAGGTGAAAAAAGAAAAGGAAGTGCCTCTTAGTTTACCAGTGGTGTTTAAAGAAGATTTGTTTTCAGTATTTGAATGTTCCTGGCTGTTTTAAATACAGACTATAATGCAGTGGAGATGATCAGTTCAATCAAACCAGTGGTTGGGCCACAGATCTCACATTAACTCAAATGAAGTCAATCAGCCAAGACATTTTATTGCATTCATTGCATTTATTGCATTGCATTTGCAGCATTCGTTGAAATATTAAGTTAACTATATTTCTAATAGTTAACAGAACAAAAATCTGTTTTTTATTCTGTTAACTAAAAATCTTAAGACAGCACACTTGCTTATTTAGTTTTGCCGGAGCTGGAACTGCATGCCAAATGGAGAGTTCACACAGGACACGTTTTTGCAAATGTGCATTTTTCTATTGTTTTTATTGGGACGGACGTGACAAAATTGTGACAAGCAGCTGTTTTTAGTTTAGCTTCTTTCTACCAGCACCACCACATTCTCATATCGAGACATGAGCTTTCACAGCTGCGTCCCTTGAGACGTCCTCTGTTGTTTGATAAAGTGTTATCTATAATTACAAGTGCTTTGGCTATTAGCCTTGGCATGCTGTTGATTAGTAACAGGGAGATGCAGAGCCAGCTGTCGTAATTAGTGAAGTTTACGCTTCCAGTTCTTGTTAGCTAAGTTAGCCTCACAGCTCCAGGGTAACACTAATAAAGCAACATTCAGACACCAGTCTTGGCTGACAGATTTGGTGCCTGGAAGATATCTAGTTGTTTCCACAACTTGTTGATTGTGCTAATGAAGGCGTTTACGCTCACGGAATCTCTCTTAGGTCAAATAAATAGCAGGAAAAAGGACAAACAGAAGGATCTACCTGCTCCCAGGTCAGCTGGCTGCATTCAGGTCAATTTCACCCCGCGCGTTTTCCCCACTGCCTTACGGGAATCCCGCGTGCACGAGGAAGAAGAGGTGCTTGTGTTTATTATTGGTTTTCTTCAATCGCCCAGTAATTGCAAGTGTATGTTTTAGACAGAGGGGAGTTGTTTAAACAGAAGAAATGGAATGTATTTCATTAGAAGTCTTTCATTAAAGGTAGTTGACAGTTACTTAAGTATCATGTATGTGTGCACAGTGGCTGAGAAAGCAGGCGGAGGTAAGGCGGCAGGCGAGTGCTGATCTCACTCAGCTGGATGACCTGAAGGAGGAAGAGAAGAACCCAGACTGGCTGAAGGAGAAAGGAGAGTAAGTGTCACTCAGTATGCTGAAACAGGACATTCCAGTTGTGATGACATGAGGGTTGAGGCAAGCAGGATGTAATCACAGGTTCCAAAAGGTTTAATGCTAAAGAACAAGTAACAAAAAACAACATAAACAAGGGGACGGTTGTACAGAAAACAGAGAAACAGCTATAACAAAAACACAAGGAAACCAGCACAGTTAGAAATGACCATAACAGAGTTCCAAATGCAGGTTTTACAAAGACCAGAGTGACAAGAGGTTTTTACAAAGAATGCTTAAACACAGACTGAAATGCAAGAGGTGTTTACACCAAGGACAAGAAAATGCCTGGGCAGGGGCGGACACAGGTGAACAAAGGTGAACACCCCTAGACATAGGGGTGACAGTGGGTAACCCAGTGACCACAAAGTTGCAGGTTCAAACCCCCACATTCTACCATTGTGTCCTTGAACAAGACACTTGTCCCTGTAACTAATGATTGTAAGTCGCTTTGGATTAATCTGAGGAGCAGCCAAGAGGTAACTCTGGAGGAGCTGCAGAGATTTACAGCTCAGGTGGGAGAATCTGTTCACAGGACAGCTATTAGTCATGCACTCCTTAAATCTGGCCTTTACAGAAGAATGGCATGAAGCAAGCCATTGTTGAAAGAAAGCAATAAGAAGGCCCGTTTGTAGTTTACCACAAGCCATGTGGGGACACAACAAACATGTGGAAGAGGGTGCTCTGGTTAGATGAGACCAAAATTGAACTTTTTGGCCTACATGCAAAACGCTATGTGTGGCAGAAACCTAACACTGCACGTCAACCTGAACACATCATCCCCACCGTGAAACATGGTGGGGGCAGCACCACTCTGGTGGTCAGAGTTGATGGGAAGATGGATGGAGCTAAATACAGGGCAATCCTGGAAGAAAACCTGTGAAATGCTGCAAAGGACTTACGGTCCTAAAATGGAATGGTTTAGATCAAAGTATATTCTTGTGTTAGAATGGCCTGTTCAAAGTCCAGACCTCAATCCTCTGAGAATTTGAAGACTTGAAAACTTGACGCTCTACTTCCACTCTGACTGAGCTGGAGTTACTTTGCAAAGAAGAATGGAAAAAAATTGCAGTCTGTAAATGTGCAAAGCTGGTAGAGACATACCCCAAAAGACTTGTAGCTGTAATTGCAGAGAAAAGTGGTTTGCCAAAGTATTGACTCAGGGGGCCTGAATAGAAATGCACGCCACACTTTTCAGACTTTTATTTGTAAAAAAATTTGAACAGCATTTATCATTCTCCTTCCACTTTACAACTATGTGTTGGTCTATCACATAAAATCCCATTAAAAAACATTAAAGTTGGTGACAAAATGTGGAACCGTTCAAGGGGTATGAATACTTTTTCAAGGCACTGAAAATGCATTGGTTTTCATGACATCAGTTTCAAAATAAATCAATTCAAGGACAACTTTTTCCATACTTTAACAATATTTGCATATTACATTAGGCTGTTTTATTTAAAACAGAAAAAATCAGTATAATTGTTTCCATGACTTTAAAACATGTTGTTCAGTAACTACTGTACAGTCTCTTTTATGCACAGGAAGTTCTATAGTTATGATTGAGGAAATGAAGTAGGTCCAACAGATGAAGCCTTAGAGCCTAAAGGGTTAACTTCTAAACTCTTGCTTTCATCTCAGCTAAAACTTGTAGAGCGTTCCCAGCAGAGGCTAATTATATATGACAAGGAGAGACCTCTAAATAGGGAAGCTGTGGTCACCCCTGCTACAGCAAACCAGATAATTACTCCCACAGATAATAGAAACTCAGTTCAAGACCGTGCTCTCTTCCAAAAGGAAACTGCACTGGAGTCAGATTTGTGGTAACTGTAGATCTAATGGCCACAGGAATTAGGAATTTACTGTGTCTTTCTCTGCTATTTTCTGCCTGCAGTAAATTCTTCAGGATTGGGAACTTCCAGGCCGCAATCAATGCCTATGATTTGGCCATTAAACTCAACAGACGCATTCCCGCCCTGTTTTCGAATCGAGCAGCTTGTCATCTAAAGCTGAGGAATCTTCACAAAGCCATCGAGGATAGTTCTCAGGTCAGCAATTGTACTGCACACTTTTTCTAATACTTACAAAACCAAATGTTGCTTAGAATCAGCACTTTCCACACTATTTCTCCACATTACAGCTGTGAAATGATATTAATATAAATACATCATCCTCTGGCTCTTTTCCACCTGTTAAAAACTGAATGTACGCCTCTGTATCCGTGGTAGGCCCTGGACCTGCTGACTCCAGCGGTTGCTGACAACGCAGCATCCCGGCTGAAGGCCCACATGAGGAGAGCAACTGCCTTCTGTGAGCTGGAACTGTATGCGGAAGGTACAGTAGAAAATACATGCATCAACTTTTAAAAACTATTCGTACTTTTTCAAATGAGTTGAGTTTTAGGGCCGAGATCACTGTATGGTGAAGTAAGCTGAAGTGCACTGTGAAGAATACATCACTAGAATGTCGCTGATGAGCTGAGAAAATATCAATTCATTCATTCATTTCATTCAGTTCATTCAGTGCTTGAACTGAAGCTGTTGAGTGGAGAAGCAATGAAAAACTAGAATGCATTTCCAAGAGAAAATGTGGTGTGATTGCACTCCACGGCTTGACGTGAACGCTAGAAAATGGGTGGAAAAAATGTGAAAGTGATCATTCTGTCATACGTGAACAGCACAAAATTTAAACCCATTCACCAAGTGAAGCAGCGGGCAGCCAGGAACACAGCGCCCAGGGAGCAGTGGGGGGGGACGGTACCTTACTCAAGGGTACCGCAGAGGTTCTTAGCTGTCCTGGGAATCGAACCCACAACTTCCTGATCACAGGGCAAACTAACCTGTTAACCTTTTATAACTAACCCGTGCTTTAGTGTCTTAAAGGCTGGTTATGAGCAGATATTCACAAAAAACCCGTTCCCGCTTTTCTGCCAGCTGTCCTGCAGCCAGTAGCTCATAGAGGTGATGTCACAATGTTAATGGGCAAAATGATCGATCAATACAATGATTTTAAATGATCAACACTTAGGCCCTGGTCAACTCATTGAAAAGTTGTATACAAGCACACTGGATGGGGGGAAAACGCACATTTCCAAGTTCTAATGATGCCAATATCTTAAAAACTGTGGTAGGAGAAGTGGTGCCAAAATCAGCTATAAAAATAATAAAAATAAAATTTAAGAAAATCAATAGTGTGATTGTGTCGGATTTGTACAGTGAGAATCTTCAATTTGAGGTGTAAGTAAGTCAGACTACACCACCTTAATGAAGGGCTGGATGCTGGTTGAACAAATTTAAAGACGTTTTGGGTTTGTGTTTACAGTAAATGTTTTGGGTGACTGTTGACTTCTAGTGTTGGTGACATTAGCCTCGTAGCTCCAGTTCAAAACTGTAGAAACATAACTTGGACTCCACATCACTGTGAACATGACAACACAAATGAGATAAACAGGATATATAGATTGCCATTGTTGCTGTGACACTTAACGAATACGATTTAAGTAGAAAAAATGTTTAAATGTTTGCGGTGAGCAGGTGCCTCGTACCCGTTGACCCCAAGATAGGCTCCGGGTACCCGCGACCCTAGTGTGGATTAAGCGGATATAGAAAATCAATGAATTAATGAATGCTAGAATCATAAATTGAATTTTTTTGACCCACAGGGCTTCAGGACTACCAGGCTGCTCTCAAGATTGATCCAAAAAATCAGGCTCTGCAGGCAGACGCTGACAAGATCCAAGAAATCATCCAGGGCACAATACCCAGTTCATAAGGAGCGAGCCTGTCACCAATGCTAGGAATGCATGTGAAATCTTTCAAACTGTTGCGTTATGCTTTGGAATTACTCACATAGACTACTGTGCAAAAGTCTTAGGCACCTGAGACAATTATACTTAAAAGCTGTATACTACTGGGCTGTAGTGTTAAGTGTTAAAACACTAATACTACAATAAATACAAATAACAATACAGTGAACACTAGTTTTATTTATTGCGAAGTGTTTGCTTAACCATTTCCAGATCTCTTTCCTCATGCAAGCCCAGTATTGCTTGTAGCTCCCATCAAATATCTGGGTTTGCTCTTTTTACTTCATTAGATTACATTTGTTTTTATGCTTATGGAATTTTATAATCCACACAATGACTGGAGGCATCAAGCAGAAATCTGGAACCAAACCTGTGTTCTTCTGACCAGCTCACAATATAACAAAAGAAATTGTCAAGCTGCTTTCTGGTTTGTTTGCATTTATTTTAAGGTTTTCTTGTGTTTGGCTGGCAGAAAAAAACCCACTGATATAAATGGCTTCAAACAATTCTCATAGGTGCATAAAACTTTTGCACAGTCCTGTAGTTCAGTGACTGTGCTGAGCAACATGGTTGAATCTAAAATGTCCACACTGATGTCAGATACTGCACCACACATAGCAGTGTTACTCTCAAATCTAACACAACCAGTTCATCTTAACCGGTAAACACCCCCAGCTCTTCATCACTGATAAAAGCAATTTCTCCACCCCAGTCATGGGGCGCCTGCTCCCTGCTGTTCCCAGATAGTGTTACACACTTTCAGTTTGAAGCCATTTATATCAGGGTTACACACTTTCAGTTTTTAAATTGTTCAGCTTTAATTACATTCTAGAGTAACAATCATTGTATTTTTTGTCTGAATGGGTTCACTTCATTGCCATCGTAACAAAAATGTACCTGTTATTGCATATGACCAAAATTTTTTTTTTTTTTTAAAGAAAAAGGCATCAGTCTTGTGTTCAAATCTCACTGTGGGTTTTTTTTCAACATAAACATTTTTTTGTTTTTTTTGTCCATAAAACCAATCTTTGGGTGCTGCTCTCTGTGTGCAAAAGTTTGGGTACACAGCACCTCTTGCACTGTGCCCAAAAACTTCTCATTTAATACAGAGAGAGGGAGAGTGAGAAGGGGGGGGGGGTGAGAGAGAGTGTGAGAGAGAAAGAATGTGTGTGAGAGAGAGAGAATGTGTGTCAGAGAGAGAGAGAGAGAGTGTGTGAAGGAGAAAGTGCATCAGGAACTTGATGTGTTAGTAGTGTTTGTATGTTCAAGTCTAGCTGAAGACAAAAGTTTGGGTATTCTGCTCTTTAGTTAAATGTATCAACAAGTATTGGTACCCCTGTCTTTTTAACCAATGTTTTTGCATTAACCTTTACCTGTGAAACCATAGAAACCACTTAGATTTTCTTTTGGTTGAAACTCTTATCCAGAGCGACTTACAGTCATTAGTTACAGGGACAGTCCTCCTGGAAACGCTGAGGGTTAAATGTCTTGCTCAAGGACACAGTGGTACAAAGTGAGGGGGTTCAAACCTGGAACGTTGTGGTCATCGGGTTCACAGGCAAGTGTTTTACCCACTAGGCTCCTAGCACTCTAGAGCATAGCAACCACTACAGTTACTATAGCAACTGGATAGCTACACCTTAGCAACCACCTGGAGTGCTATAGTAACCATCTAGCAACACAATAGCAACCACTTAGAACATCAGAGCAACCACCAAGCAACACCATAGCAAGTGACTAGCTACACCTTAGCTGCTAACTGTTGTGCCATAGTAACCACCTAGCAACCACCTAGCAACAATCACACTTCACGTTTTCTCACAGAAATGCAATCTAGTTATGACTAAAACGCAGCAATAATAGGCATTTTGTTTCAAGAATTTTTATTACAGCCAGGTGGAACAATTCTAAAGCAGATCATTATCACAAGGCAATATTTGAAGACTGAGCTTTACAAAGGCAGCTGTAAACTGTTCTTAAACATCTGAAGAGGTTGTGTCAGCTTGCTCAAAGAAGAGAACAGGCGACTGTGATGAGGTAGGGTCTTGAATTCCATCCTTTACTCAGATGGTGTTTTGAAGATTGGGGCAGTCGTGCACCCTGCTGCGGTCCAGGCTGGTGTTGAAGGAGCTGTCCCGGGACATCCCACACTTGCCGAGGTGCTTAGAGAATGCCTGGGACAGAGGGTGGTAGGAACATGGTGAGGACTCGAAGCTTGGGGGACGGAGTCCATACTCACTTGCTGTAGTTCTGTACAAGAGGCTTTGGGGTTTCACCCACGGTGAGACAGAGATGGCCTCTGGCCTCATCATGCAGGAGAAGACTGGGTTGCCTGGATTGACAGGAACACAGGCTGATACTTGTTGCTCCTCGGTTTGGGACATCTCAGCCTGAAAAAGATCTCATAATGTAAACCTTTTGGAGTTGTTCACAATAAATAAAAAAACCTGTAAGGTTTTCAGGCATTGGGGGTCACTAAAGTACATAGTAATGGGTACTTATAGGGCTAATGTTATGATCAATATCTGCATAATAACATTAAAGCTGTAAAAGTTATTCAGATTAATATAATGTAAAACGCTCTGTTCTAAACAATCAGAACAGTCCACAAAATAGTGGTGCATGGAACCAGGCATCAACTTTTAAAAGGTCCCTCGCAGAAAGTTATTCCATGAAATGATTATGGTTATGCCACCTGACGCCTAAGACGTTTTTATCAGGGTTATGAGAAGGTTTTGGTCTTAAAACTAAACCTATTCTTGGTGGAGGGATACATGCAGGGTGTTGTGAGGGAATAAAGTCCCTAAACTGTTTTAGTTCAGATTTGCCACTATAATATAAACGATGTTGCAGAGTTTTCAATGTCTGGTTCCACTTATCACCACAATGATTCACTTTACATCAAATGAAAAGTGAATCATTGTAAGGATTCGGTAAGTTACTACAGAAGAACTATGTCTACAGTAGATTTAGTACCAGTAGATCCAGTTGCCTTGACGTAAAGCGGAATTCTACTTATTTAGAATTTTGAATGTAGATTTTCCGTCATAGCTCAGCAGCTGAGATGCAAACAAAGTCGTTCAGAGTGGTTTAGGATAATTCGTTTAATGATACACTATATGGACAAAAGTATTGGGACGCCTGACCATTACACCAACAGGGACTTTAATCACATGCCATTAAAATACACAGATTTTAATATGGAGTTCGTGCCCCTTTGCAACTATAACGGCTTCCACTGTTTTTGGAAGGCTTTCCACAATATTTTGGTTTCTGTGGGAATGTGTGCCCATTCATTCTGTAGAGCACTTATGAGGTCAGGCGCTGATGTTGGATGAGAAGGCCTGGCTCGCAATCTCCGTTCCAGTTCTTCCCAAAGGTGCTGGATGGGGTTGGGGTCAGGGCTCTGAGCGGGCCAGTCAAATTCTTACACATCGAGCTCATCCAGCTATGTGTTTGTGGACCTAGCTTTGTGCTCTGGGGCAAATTCTTGATGCAATAGAAAAGGTTCTTCCCCAAACGGTGTCCACAAAGTTGGAAGCATGGCGTCCAAAATGTACTGGTATGCTGAAGCATTAAGATTGCCTCCCATCGGAAGTAAGGGGCTTAGCCCAAACCATGAAAAACAGGTGTGTCCCAATACTTTTGTCCATATAGTGTTTATTTACTACCGAGCGAATAATTGAATTATGATGGAAAATATAGAAACTTATGTATAATTCTGCTTTAAGGCGAGGTAATTGGATTCGTGGTGTAATATCGGATGTAATAGCGCATTAAACAAAAATCTATAAACAGTAAGATTAAAGAAAGAAAAATGAAGTAAAAAGTTTTTACCTGTTGTTCTTGCAGGCAGACTCTCGCTGTAGTTCCGTCTCCATGACAACGAACCAGCCTCACACTGCCAGGGGACACAGCGCCCCCATTTCCATAATACTGGTAGTGTTTAATTTTTATTTGTATTTGGGAATCAAATAAATTCCTATTAATCAAAATATTCCTACTAATAGTATATTTTCACTCAGTGTCAAGAGTGAACTTCGACAAGTTACTATTTTACTGTTTTACTTTTGTAGTTTCCGAAGGCTCTCTTACATTTCTTTTTCTTCTTCTTATTATTGTCTTTACTACTATTATTATTTCTTTTATTATTATAGTGATAAAAGTGATAAAAGAGGAATCCAAACAATACGCCAACAACAACAGCACGGTGCAACATTTCAGCCTGATGTCACAGTTGAATTCTGGGATTTGTAGGGCATTCAGCCCCACTACAGCATTCTCCACAGACGTGTTTTTTCTCTGAACTACATCTCCCATGCTGCACCTACTCCCGGCCACGACGTTTTGTTATTGATGTTGGTGAAGCGTTGGTGTATATAGGCGAGGAGCCGAGGACAAACACTTCGTCAGATAGATTTTCACAGGTAAACACACATTTATGTTGGGTAGTCGACATGAAAGTGCTACTGGTGGAAGAGAAGACGCGTTAGAGGTTCGTAGAGTGGTGCAGCACCCAAAAATCGTGCAGAGTCAGAATCAGAATCAGAGTCAGGGTCAGAGACAGTCCTGGAGGCTACTCCAGTTTGACATCTTTTGGGCTTGCAGGGCAACTTTGCAACTGAATTATAGGGACAGATGGGCCTTGGAGAACATGTTTAGCTGGCAAACACACCCAGTTTGCATCATCCTCTCTTTCCTAAGCCCAGAGCTGCAGATGGAGCCCTCTGATGGCGCAGTTAGCAGATCAGCAGACAAGGGCTTTGTATAATTTATGATTCTTATTGTTGTTGTTTATCTTTTGTGGTAATATTGCAGTTATTCTGGATGTCAGGTGTCAAAACAGGGCTACATGGGAGAGAAAGGTTCAAACTACACGCCATGAGCCGTCAGAATGATATTTCAGTTCCCTGTCTAAAGAAACTGGGTTTTGTTTTACAGTCCAGTGCACTGGTGATGCAACTGGGGTGTAACTCCTCTGTGGAGCTCCTGTCACCATCACTTTAACCCTTTTGTCTTTTTCAGTTGAAAGAAATGGCCTGTTACACAGTGTGAAGTAAGGCTGCGTGATATGCGGCGATATCCAGGACTGTACAATATATCGTCTGTTAGTTGTCATGACTGTATCTAGGGCTGTTCGATTTATCATCTGTTAATAGTCATGGTGATATTTAGGACTGAACGCTTTATATCGTCTGTTGTCATGACTATATCTAAGGCTGCACGGTATATCGTCTCTTAGTCATCATGACGATATCTAGGGCTACATGATATTTCTCTGTTAGTCGCCATGGCGATATCTTGAGTCTGTTCGTTTTCTAATTGGCTGCCCAGTATAGCAGCTCATTCAACATGGGGCTGAAACAGTTCTGCGAGTATGAGGCGGGGCTAACTTGCTGTAGGCTGAATAATATTTGAATGTGCTGGTTTTGTGACATCACAAAAGCTGTGGTTTGAAAAACTGTCTCTTTTTGCATCTTCGTTTCTCTGTGCGGGCTGTGTGGATGGGGTATATTTTGACATTAGAACAATATGTGCATACTGTAAGCCTTTTTATTCCAGTAAAGTGACGATATGTGGCAAAATCGCAATACTGGTATAATTATCAATGTCGTGCAGCTCTAGTATGAATCAATGCTGGAATGGCTTTCTTTGTTTTGATCTGAAAGGATCTCAGATCCTCCCTTCAAGCCTTGTTAACAGAGATTAGCATCTTGTGCAAAAGCAGGCGTAATGATTTACCAGCCATGTGGTTAACTTCATTTCATTACGGTTATATGTAAACAAAGTTGTACTGTACTGTTGACCTTGTGTCCATGTCTCTGATTTGCATATGCAAATGTGGATTAAAGGGTACCGCAACTTTTGTGTTTGAAATGTAGGCTTTTTTTTTTTGTTTTGCTTTTCACCAGCCACCTTTGAAATGTCAGAAAGCTCGAGTGACACAGAGTCATCGTGCGGATGGACTGTGATCAGCAACGAGGTGAGTGTCTTCTCTGTCAAAATAAAGAGAAATATTTAGTCCTTCAGACAGCACAAATATCCCCTCAAAACCTACAGCATGGTCCCTTAAGGTCCAATTATACTCCTTGACTAAAGGCCCTGAGAACGTACTCCAGAGGGCTCACCACCCCATTGACAGTGTTTATTCCTCTTCGAGTTCAAACACACACACACACACACACACACACACACACACACACACACACACGCACACATTAGTAAAACATACACATCGAGAATAGCTCCACCAGATTTTGAGTTATATACACCTCGTTTCTTTCGCGTCTTGCAGCCTTTTGAATATTTTACTGTTTAGTTTCCATTTTTCATAATCTGATAAATAGATGGATAGACAGATGGATACATAGACATATGGATAGATAGGTTGGTAGGTAGAGGGATATAAGGTTAGATAGATAGATGGGTGGGTGGTGTTGTGAATTTTTTCTTAGAGGCCAGGAGACGTTTTGGATATCTTGAAGCAGAAGTTTCTCTTTATTCAGATACTCGTTGCTCGGCACTGCAGTCATTGAAAAGTCGTCTAACTAGGACAGTGATACATTGTAGCTTATATACATTTAGGGGGCAGGGTTTAGATCTAGAGACAAAGCACCTGAGTGACGACCCCAAACAAAGCATGTACATGAAGTATTCAGGTATAGCAGCCTGCACCATTTACACCAGTCCAAATCCAATCATCACAACTACTCACAGACTGGGCAGAAGTACCAAGAGCCATTACAAACAAAAGGTGAACATCTCAGTAATCTGGCTCATTTGACTTACAATAAGAGAACAGGAACTGGCAGGAACCTCTTGCTACAACCTTTGCTTGAGAGAATCATTTGTCTGATGTCATCATATTTACCTTAAATGCTAAATACAATGTACTGCACCTTAGGTTTTCATGTGCTGCTATGTCAGAACATAAGATCAGCATATTTTAAACTGTTTCTTAAATTTGTAATCCTACAGTGGATAGAAAGATAGAGAGGTAGGTAGATGGATGCATAGATCAACAGATAGATGCATAGATAGATAGGTAGGTAGGCAGATAGATGACTAGATGGATAGATGGATAGATAGACATTAGATAGATGGATGGGTGGATAGAGAGATAAAGAAGTAGACGGTGGATGAATGAATAGGTAAATAGATAGAGTAATGAATAGATAGTTGTTAGATAGGTAGATAGATGATGGTTATATAGATGGATAGATTCATAGATAATTAGATATATAGATAGATACATAGATTGATTAACAGATGGATTTCATTTTCATGAGTGAATATAAGTGCACATACCCACAGGGAATAAACTTAAAAATGATATTCTCTGCACATTTTTTAATGCACAAGTTCTACTTATGTAAGTTCAAATACAACATAAATTAGAAAAGGCCATAACTTTAGAGCAGGCCATGCAATAAAGTAAAATCAAATGAAAGAGGATCAATTAGGTTACAAAAAGTTTTACTAAACAAACAAATGCAGGCTGTGTTTGGTGAAAAGTGCTGGTGTTTTGCTCGGCTCTTGCTGGAATACACACTGAGTGCTTGTGAAGGCCGTATGACTGAGCTTAATGAAAGCCGTGCGCTTTTTGTTTTGAAGGGCTCAGACATCGAGACCCTGACAGCTGAGAACGGAGCTGATTATGATCCGGAGGAGGCGGGCGGAGCTCCTGCTCAGGACCAGCCTGCTTCTCCACAAGGTAGTGCTCCATAAACTGAGCTCTTCATTATCCAGATGTGCAGTTTCTTATTTAGTGTAAATCATGAGCATTATCTACAATATCTTATATTACCATGTGCAGTTCCTTATTGGGGGCTAATCTTGATCATTATGTGCATTATTATGTCATTTATTATGCGCAGTAGTCCCACCTTGCGTAATATCATACTGGGTTTAACTCGGAATCATTTTACGCATTATCTTATTATTATTTGCAGTAGTCTTATGTGCAGCATTATGTGCAGTTTCCTTATTGAGTTTAAATCTTAATCATTAGGTGCAAGATCTTATTATGTGCAATAATGAGAAATTTCACTAATTATGTCAGTATTACTGATCTATTACTCATCTCTATTTGGTGCAATAACAGACTCTGTATAGAGAACAACTTCAAAGCACTATTGGTGTTAATTAGTAAACTAGTTAGCAGTAAGTTAATTATCTATATTGTTTATACCCCAGCATTTTGTGTTAATAGCAAAGAGTATTTTCAGACTTTTATTTTGACTTTTTTAATATATTTTATGTGTTTGTCTTTATGTCTCTGATTCTTTCAAATGAGATCTTTTGCTCAGTTGATAAAGGGGCGTTTGCACAGGAGGAGAGTGTTTGTGCAGCACAGTGGGTTTATTAATGTTCTGTGATTTGCTGAAATGTAGAATGATTGAGGACGCGTGGCATGTGTGAGATGTTTGCCCTGAACGTGTCTGCAGGTGAGGATGTGGCAGTTGGAGATTCCTCTCTGGATTCCACTCTGAAAGAGGAGACTGTGGTGGAACCTGAGCCTGACCAGCAGGTATGGACGTCTTCATTAAGACTAAATCCAGTTAACAGTGTTATTTTATTTATTTCTGATTTAGAATTATTACAGTAAAAATCATTAAATGCTATTTCAATACAGCATGTGAAAGTTGCATAATACTGATGTTCCAAAACATGTGTAAGAGACACATCTATCATAGAAATGTCAAGAGATAATCAATGAAAATACATTAACCCTTTGAGCATATTGGGAAAATCTGATTTCACAAAAATAAACGGTGTAAAACAGTCTAAAACTGGTGTTTGCTCTCCTACACGCTCACAGTTTGCTGCTCTTTCATTTGGCCGCTCTCCGGACCCCCTCCCTCTGTGGGTTTTCCCCACCCACTTGTGGGTGACTATCTTGACAATTCTCCTGGGTTCAAAGATCTTGTGTTTTTTCAATTTATTTCTAAGACCTAAAATACATTTTGCATTTTTGATGCCATTTTTAAAACCGCAGTAGCGATTATTATTATTATTATTATTGCATGTTTTTTTTATGTAAGATAGGAACACCAAGCAGAGCTCAGCATGATGTCTGACACCTCGAGCATCAACACAAATGGGGGGAACTTCCATATAAGGAGCTGCTTTGCTGTATGACGACAATTTATCATTTGTTGTGGAGCCGTGCTGCTCATGTTCTAAGGGCTAATAAATAAATAAACATATAGGAAGATTAATATAATAAACATAAGTCAACAAAACACTTATATAGACATAGGCATTTGTACTCTTAGGCTACCAAACATAAAGAAAGGAAAAAAGAAAAGCATTTAAATTACATTACATTAAAAATGCAATCAAGTCTGGATCTTTGGAAGTAAAATATGTTGCACAGTACTGTACTTCAGGGCTAAAACCAAGATGGTGTTTGGATTCTTAAGAACATCAGCTTAATAACAACAACTGGTACTTTCTCTCTACATGACACATCTAAATGTCAGGTTTAGGTGTGTGTTTGATGTAGCCAGAGGATTTAAGCCTAAATTGAGGGTTCTCCAACGGGAGTAGAGTTAATGGACATTACTTTGACATTTGTCATCTCTTGCTTTTAGCTTATGCTGTCCGGCTCATTCTGCTGAAAAATCTATCTTTATAATACAAATGGAAATGTACAACCCTCCAATATGTTATCTACAATTAATGTTTGTTTTGACCTGCAAATGATTTGGTATCTGGGAAGCGACCCTGAAATGCAGCGTTTTCATTATTGCTCCACTGTAGGACAAACATGGTGATTCATGTGCGGTAATTACAGCATGTGATCTTCATTCTGTATGTTTATGTGTGTAGGCAGGACAGGGGGTGGGGCTTGAGGATCATGTGACCTTCTGCTCCTCCAGCGATCACTCTGACATCGTCACCCTGGCAGACGCCAAGGAGGCGGAGCTCGGCACGTGGGAGGAGCCTGTTGCTAAGGAGGACGAGGAGAGACAGAGTGAGGAGCTTTACCTGGGAACCTCGTCAAGCAGCCAGTACACTTTCAGTGCAGCAGAGACGAGTGAGTTACACACACACACACACACACACACACACACACACACACACACACACACACAACCCTCTATTTTACTCCAACATAGTCAGCCAGCCAAGTTTTTGTTTGGTTTGCACTAGTTTTTCTTCAGGCTATTGTACAGTACTTGACTCCCCTCATTTGGATCACTTTGTTGGTGCAAAAATAATATTTTCTGCCTGTCAAACTGTCTTGGACATATTGAGTAAATTAAATGAAAGAAACAGAAACAAATATTTTACTGCGGCAGGCTGCAAAGTGCCTAAAGATACAAGGAGCCTAGATAGAGGAGTTCCAACCACTCAGCATTCAGCACCACCAGTATACTGATCACCGCCTGGTCATCTGGAATCATCTGCTCCTGTTTCTTCACTGGTTTAGGCCTTCAGTTAGATGTGCTTTGGTCTGCTTGAATGATTCATATGTAGGTCACAGTGTGGCTTAATAAACAATAAACATTCCACTGAAACTTATGTAAGTCAGCGAGCATTGTGCAAATGGCATGTCTAAATGATCACACTCTCAACTTAAACTACTGAAGGACTAAGAGTTTCTGCTAAAGGAAGGACCATTGTTTACTGATTATAGTAATAGCTGAATTAGAAACAATTCATTGACTTATTAGAGTTCTTAAAAAGATCAGTTAATAAAAATGACTTGACTGAACAAACACCAAACTAATACCCACGGCCTGATTAGTGATGTCATCCGCTTCACTTTGAACATACTTTTTGACCATGTACAGTGGGGAATGTTCTGATTACTTTCCATTTCTGCTGTCAAACATGAACCATGGAACCTTTGAAAAGACCTATAAATATACAGAAACTTAATATATAGGGCAGTGTTAATTAGGCTCTGTTTTCTATAGTAAGTGAGTGCTGTAGGAGAATTTAAGGGAGTAGTTTACCAATGTATCGAATTGATCAGTGCATTGCAATATTTTTTGGCACTATATTATATTGATTGCCAAGTATCAATATGTATACATTTAAAATTATTTTAGAATTTTACAATTTTGTTCTATACCACAATAAAAATGTCAGTGTCTCAATAACATGTCATGTGCTCTTGAGCATCAATTACAGCTTGACAACAACGTCTCATGCTGTTCATAAGTCGACTTACTGGTTGCTGAGACATGGCATCCCACTCTTCTTAAAGGGTGGCCCTCAGGTCATTGAGGTTCTGGGGTACAGAGTTACGAACCTCTACACGGCGACTCAGCTGATCCCATAGGTTTTCTAAGGGATTCAGGTCTGGAGAAAGTGCAGGCCGCTCCATTCGAAGTACCTCAGTCGCCAGCAGCTGTTCCCTAATGATGCGACTTCAATGACCTGGAGCATTGTCATCCATGAAGATGAAATTAGGCCTGTGTTGTTTATACAGGAGCAAAATGACTGGATTAATGATGTTATTCAGGTGGTATGGGCTTGTCACTGTACTATTCAGAAAGTGTAGGGCAGTTCTGTATTGACCAGACACACCTGCCCACACTGTAACCCTACCACCACCAAAGGCTCGTCTGGTGACAACAGTGACTGATGTACAGCGCTCTCCTTGATGTCTCCAACATCGTTGGCGGCCGTGATTACTGCTCAACATGAATCGACTTTCATCAGAGAACAGCACTGAGGCCCACTGGTCCCTTGTCCAGCGTAAATGCTCCCTGTGCCTGGTGGTGTGGTCAGGTACCCTTGCAGGTCGTGTGCACGCAGACCACGCTGATGTAAATGGTTTCGAATGGTCTGATGTGACACTTGGGTGCCTTTCACCTCCATTAAATGTGCCTGGAGTTGAGTGGCATTCATCATTCGGTTCCGCAGGGCACTGTTCACAATGAAGTGGTCATCAGTGTGGGATGTGTCCAAAGGACGTCCACTTCTATGCCTTTCTGTGACTCTTCCAGTCTCTGTATCTCTGTCGCAACCTGCTGATGACACTCTGTGACACTCTAAGCTCAGTGGCCACTTCCGTCTGAGAACATCCTGTCTGAAGCCTTGCAATGGCGAGGTACTGTTGCTCAATTGTTAGGTGTCGTCTTGGTCTCATGATGTCAAAATGTGAACAGTATAATGAGGAGAACTGTTTAAATACTAATTCTGATTGAACCAGGACATTTATTGGTAGATTCATGGATCAAACACCTGTTGTGAATTTTGCCATAAGATCCTTGTCAGAGAACAGCAAGTTGTGTAAAAAGTACTGAAACATTGAGCAGTTGGACGTGTGCATTCAAACGTTTAGGGAAGGTCACATTAAGTTCACCTGTAAAGGTTATAATGCATTTTGGGTTCATCCTGACATTTCACCCAAAAGCCGAATATCCCTAACTTTATGTGAGTAGTGTATAATGCATTTAAATAATATGTGAGATATAAATCACAATGCATTGCAGAATCGGAGTGCAATAGTAGTAAAATCATATCGTGGCTCAAATATCATGACAATATTGTATCATATTCCCACACCCGCTCTTGATGTAGCCACTAAGTGTTCATTTTTACAGCTAGCAGTAAGTCACGCTGTGTCCAAAACCACATCCACTAGCCTTTGGATCAAGTGGTTCCAGAAAAGTTTTGAAGACGTGTTTATGGTAAAAGATTTGAGTGACTATTGACCTCTGTAAGCAACAATAACCCTGTAGCTCCAGTTCTGAACTACAGAAGTAAAGTTGAGAATAACCACATTGAGAATAATTCACTTTTTATAAATTAAATCTTGACTGCTCTAATCTCGAATAGACTCATTTGCTCTTGTTCATGCATTTATCATTAAAATAAACCTAAAAAATTGACATAAATGTGCTGAATATCTAAAAACACTAATCTTGACCTGAATTTTGTTCCTATTGTTCTCAGTTTGAGTACAGCAGAATTACATGGTTTCACTGTAATACTTTAAAATTGAATTCTGTAATACTTTTATGCTCTTTGTTGTGTATTGTAAGATCGTAAACTGAGCCTAACAGCCTAAAAGTGTCAGAGATGCTGTCTGGCTCTCCCTCTTTCTCAGGTGCCTCCTCGCTTCTTCTTTTGTGTGTGCGTGTGCGTTTGTGTGTGTGTGTGTGTGTGTGTGTGTCTCCTCATCTGATGAAACTTCCAGCCAATGGGTGAGTGTGTGTATTAGTGATGTGGAGCTTCAGCATAGAATGCGTATGCATCTCAGTTGGCTCTGTGTGTTTGTATGTGTGTGTGTGTGTGTGTGTGTGTGTGTGTGTGTGTGTTTTGAATGATGTGGAGCGAACAGGTTCTTCCACATTTGTCTGGATTGCGTATGTTGAAATGTCCAGCCAATGGCTGTTCTCTTGGAGTCCTGATGTGGGGTGGATTGCTGTGTGTGTATTTGTGTGTTTGTGTGTGTGTATATGTGTGTTTGTGTGTGTTATCGTGTGGGAAATGCCACAGTGAGGCTGTTGACCTAGTTGTTTTGTGGCACTTAATGAAGCACATTCTCCTGTGTGAGCTGGAAATAGAGAGCTTATCTTCTTATCACACTGGGTTCAGGGCTCTGTGGTGTTGAAACACATTTGATGCTGAAAAACACGTCATGCATTTCCATTGTGTAGTCTTGTTTTAAATTTCTAAATTAGGCTGTACAGCATAAAGTACTGTGCACCCCTTATTTCCTTATATTTTGGCTTCCAAAGATCCAGACTTTCTTCTGTGTGTAGTCCTGAGGAACAGGTTCCTCCTGAAGCACTTTCCAAGGTGTTCATTTTCAGCCCAGTCCCTGAACCTGACCAGTTTCAGAAGAATGTTTTTTGTTTATTAATGAGCATAGGCACATCTAACTCAAGGCCTAAACCAGTGAAGAAACAGGTCCAGATGATTCCAGGCGGTGATCAGTATACTGGTGGTGTTGAATGCTGTGTGGTTGGAACTCCTTTATCTAGGCTCCTTGTATCTTCAGGCACTTTGCCGTCTATAACATTCATTCTTTCATGTAATCTACCGTTGGCCAAAGATAAGACAGTTTGGCAAGCGGAAAATAGTATTTTTGCAACAACAAGGGGATTTTTGTACCTTGTATCTTCAAGCACTTACTGGGGGTCATATTTCTCATTAAAATGTAAAAAAATGTGTTTATCCATTTTTTCCTCCCTAAAGATTTGATTTATAAATACAACTTTAGTGACATGCAGTCGCGAGCTGGTGAAGCTTAATGAATATTGCAAGCGTGACATAAGCCTCGGGCCATTTTCCAGAGAGCTGTTTGGGTTTTTGGGGTGTTTTTAAAGGCCATCCTGCTCCATTAGAGAACATCTGCCAGTGCTTTAGGCAGTGTGAGCTGTAACGATGTGTGTGTGTGTGTGTGTGTGTGTGTGTGTGTGTGTGTGTGTGTGTGTGTGTGTGTGTGTGTGTGTGTGTGCGCG
>JBBPCX010069877.1:0-11033 GCA_037974365.1 Hydrocynus forskahlii | reverse complement strand
CACACACACACACACACACACACACACATACACATACACACACACACACACACACACACACACACACACACACACACCTTTTATGTTTCTATCGCTTATTTTTCCAGTACCTGCTGAATACAGAACTTGCGGATGGTGTAGTCCACCAGCACCATCACATCCTCCACAGAAACACGGATATTCCCATAGGTCCAGCACCCCTGGTCCGGCCAGTACTGGGCACATTTACACTGCAACACAAAACACCCTGCTTCAGCACCTTCATCATCCCAACCCTGGTCTTAACGCTAACCCTAAAGCCCTAAGATCGTCAGTGTGAGTGGTTGGTCTGTGCGAAGACCTCTAACCAGGATTACTTTGTGCTTGAGTTTAAAATTTTATTCTGTGGTCCGATGAAAGGTCTGGGGAACAAATCAAACGGGAGGGAGTGAAAGTGCTTTGATTGAACAACATACCTCTTTCCTCTCCTTCAGATTGGTTACCATGACGATGGTAGCGGTGTTCTGCTCCCAAATCATTCTCCAGAAGTCGTTCACCGTCTCCTCCTTGGGTCCTGCAGAACACACAGGCAGGCGGGCAGGCACATACACACACACACACACACACACACACACACACACACACACACACAAACACTCAAAAAATCTCTCCAGTGGAGTACCTGAGTGCTTCTGAGGTCTAACCTGTGCTGGAAACCAGGCATTCAGCATTAAATTGATTCCCTTATTTGGTAGTGAATTATTAATTTTACCCTGGGCAGCGATAAATTTGTTCTTCTCTTGGTAGCCCTGTTAAGAGACAGGGGTGAGAAAAAAAAGAGAAAGGAAACAAAATTAGGTCTTTCTGATGAGGTCTCTGAAGAGTAATAGCTGGCCTGCACTGTAACTCTCACATTGATGTAGGAGGCGTTGATGAAATCAGAATCTGGGACACCCTCAAGAGAGGAGAGATGCACCCTGGAGTGATCGTCTGAAGGGATGATAGAGAGAGAGAGAGAGAGAGAGAGAGAGAGAGAGAGAGTGAGAGACAGAAAGATTATTCCTCCTCTTTAACACATATTATGCTTAAGTGAGTATGTAAATGTATTAACGTTACGAAGGACTCATCTCCAGCCATGTGGCTGATGCTACTGTGCGTGTGGGTCTTGCTCACAGGGAAGGATGTTGACATAGCGGTTCTTCTCCTTGTTCTCCTCCTTGGAGGCAGCGTCACATGAGGCTTGGATGGGACACACAGGCAAGGCCTGAAGAGAGCAAACAAAGACTCATTAAAACTGCAATGACAGTAAAACAGTTGCGAGCTCAGGCTGGCTCTGAGGCCTACGCACCATGGTGGAACAAAAAAACAAAATCAGCTAAAATCAGTTCAACAAGTTCCTAACAAGTTATCTGCACTTAATATGTTATCTTCTCTTACAACACATTGTCTACTCTCATCAACTGTGTTTCAGGTTTTCTGTCTGACCAGTAAGTAAAAACTGACAAGAAATTAATGGTGTGCTTCCAAAAAATGGTGTTCTGGGTGAACGACAATGCTAAAAACAGGGAAAAAACAAAAAATACATTGTAATATGGGTACAATGTTTTAAGCAGCATTCACACTATTGATGCTAAATGTCTCAGACCTCCATTTTGGTGGTGGATCTAATGATGGTTTTCGGCATTTGTTAGGGAATTTTGGATATAAAGGGTCTGGTAGATGACTGTTTGCAGTTAAACAGCGCTGAGTTCATTCTCTGGAGGCAAAAGCTGCTGTCACTCGGGCCAATCAAGTGAACAGGTGGGCCACCAAGGGCTGAATGTGGCCTGTGGGTCAATGGAAGCGGTGTGTGTGTTTGTGCCTACGTTGAATTCCTCCCGGAAGAGTTTATTGTCGTCTGCCATGCGGCGGTTCATTTCCTCCTCCAGCTTGTCCACGGGAAGGGGCGGGTACTTCCTGTTTGTGCTAGGGGAGCGGGCCAATAGCGGCACACTCTGAAGCTCTGCAAGGTTCGACAGGAAAGGAGAGTCGAGGAAAGAGGGGAAGGGGAGCAGGAGGAGGGAGGGGGAGACAGAGAGCGAGTGAGAGAGAGGAGGCCAGACAGAAAAACAGGAGTAGTAAGAAAGTAAGAATTGAAGAAAGTGTGAAAAAGAATAAAAGACAAGAGAATTGCACAGAGGACGGAAAAAAGAAAGAGACATGAGACAGCGTGAGGAAAAAGAAAAAATGGAAAAGGAAAGTGGAGAAACAGAGCAAGGTAAAAGGAAGGGAAAAGAGATACATAATAATGAAGAAATGAGGGGAAAAAATGGAGAAAAACAGAGGTTCAGGGGACACACATTAAATTGAAATACACACACACACACAATCTCTTACATCTACCCACTCACACAAATTGAACCCCACCGTCCGATAAGAGCCCTATTCTGTACCTGTGTCATCTGTCCTGCCATTGGTCAATCTGAAGGAGTTGGAGTGGCTTCCAGCCTGCTTGTACTTCTTAAACCTAAAAAAAAAAAAAAAAAAATCCAGACAAACAATCAGAGCCATGGCAACGGGCCCAGAGTACCAGCCCCCCACTGCTCCTGTAGCTTAGAGGATGAAAAGAACTCTGGGCTTCGAGAGAGAGAGAAAGACAGAAAGACAGAGAGAGAGAGAAAGACAGAGAGAGAGAGAGAGAGAGAGAGAGAGACAGAGACAGAGAGAGAGAGACAGAGAGAGAAAGAGAGAAAGACAGAGAGAAAGACAGAGACAGAGAACCAGCGATAGAGACAGAGAACCAGCGAGAGAGACAGAGAGAGAGAGAGAGAGAGAGACACAGAGAGAAAGACAGAGAGAGAGAGAGAGAAAGAGAGAAAGCCAGAGGGAAAGACAGAGAAAGCCAGTGAGAGAAAGACAGAGAAAGCCAGTGAGAGAAAGACAGAGAGAGAGAGAGAAAGAGAGAGAAAGACAGAGACAGAGAGTCAGCAAGAGAGAGAGAGAGAGAGAGAGAGCGAGCGCGAAAGAGACAGAGAGAGAAAGAAAGAGGCAGAGAGAGAGAGAAACAGACAGAGAGAGAGACAGAAAAGCGCGGGTGAGTGAGCGTGGACTTGATGTTCTTGTGGACCAATATAAGTTTACAGATCGCAACCCACGAAAGCTTCTGCAAGACCAAACGGCCCACATTTCAAAACATCGTGGGCCTATTAGATCAAATTTCTATCAGTCCAACCCTCGCAACATTGTCCAAAAGGTAGCTGTTGTCTGACCTGAGCATGTAGAGGACGATGATGATGAACACGATCACCAGCAAAGACGATAAGGCCACCATCACGGCGATGATCGCTGTGTCGTCTGAGCAGGAGGAGGAGTCCAAATCAGTCAAAACAAACCAGAAATAATCAGAATAATCATATATACCTTTTATTTCATGCATCAGTAATATGAGTTTCTTCCCTTTCAGTGATGCTTACAAAATGTGAGCACTAGTAGTGCCCTTTTGTGGAGAACGCTCAAACAAAATATGGCTTTGTAATGGCCCTGTTTACAATTCAGATTGAGTCAGTAAAACATTTTTAATGAATTTATTTTTAATCAAGTAATCAGTTACAATCAAGAAACTGTTACAGCCCTACTCTATACTGCTACGGAACAGGGGGTCTGCAGTCCCGGTCTCAGGAACCCCCAGCAACCCGTGTCTACCAACTATTCAAACACTACAATTTTTCTACTATAACTGTTTAAGAGATTATGTATTGGGTCAAAAGACTGAGATCATCAGGAGTTCCGAGTAATCAGAATTATGAGCTGGTATCTGGATGAAAGGTTTTTATTAGGAAACCTACACTGTAGATGTCCCCTTGCATTAATACACGTGTGACACGAACGATGAGAACAAGGATTAATGTGGAAGAGAAGGTGGAATGTCTTACCTTCGCCATCATCGCTGCCACCTGTGGAAAAAAAAAAGCACAAGTCAGACTGACATTCAAAACTAATATTCATCTCACTTTTTAAGGATTATCCTAAGACGTCAGTCCCAAAGCTTTCTTTAAATAAAACAACCACAGTTTGGATCAATGTTAACAAGAGTTTTTATTAAAAGCATTTTAATAAAAATAGGAAACTGGAGAACCGAAGCCTTTTCTGTACACAAGTGTTATTTCTAAAGCCACTGATCTGTGAGCAAATGTCTGACCATATAATTAGATTCATATTTTTTTTTTGTTTGTTTGTTTTTTATTTTTCAGTAAAAATCTGCCGGGCTGGTCATTTTAAATATTTTCATTCCAATTACATAAACTATGAGCTAACATTGTGCTGTCAGGCTGAAGACCAGCAGCTTGTGCACTATACCAATCATTCAAACACACTGTCAGTAAGAAGTGTAAAGAAATACAATTATTGTTTTTATCATCAAAATGGAGATTTCAGTTGATTTTTAGATTTTGAAAATCGGAACTCCCAGTTTAAGTCCAGAAATCAAATTCAAATTGCAGTGTGACAAAATGTTGTGATGTTGTCCATCACGTAGCAAACACTGTGTTTTCCATGCTGGACAAACCATTACCTTGCAATCATCGATAATAACACACACTTGCACCATACCTGGTGTGGTGGTGACCTCAGGGAGCTTAGTGGACACTCCAGGGACCGACGTAGACTCAGTGGTTGGGAGTGTGGAAGTGACAGGTGGGGGTGTGGATGGAGCAGGTGTGACATTATCCCCCTCCGTATCACCAGCATTGAGGGAAGTGTGGTCTGAAGGTACAGATGTGGGGACTGGTTCGGCAGCAGGAGGGTCCGTGGGCTTGGGTGCAGGAGTCGTAGCTGTGGTGGGGGGAGAGGTTGGAGAGTCTGTGTGAACCTCCTGGCTCGCTTTACCCACGGTCACCCTTGTGGTGATGACAGCAGGCAGGACCGTAGGCTGCTCTGTTGTAACGTTCAGTATGCTGGGCGACGAAGCAGGTGGGTCTGTAGGTTCGGGGCTTGTGACCGGACCTGTCAATAAGAGACAGAGAGAGATTTACAGGCTCTTGATTTTTCTTGACCGATATATTCTGAAAATGTCCACTGTTCCGACAGGCTACACAGTTTTTTTTCACCGACATAACAAATGTCAATTAATATGAAAGTTTTTGTGATGTCACAGAAGCAATTTACATTAACCCTCTTATTCAACGTATGACAGTTTAGCCCAGCCATCCACAAAAGTTACCCGGAGTGTTTCAGCCCGGGCTGCTTTTTAAATGAAGCACAACACAGGAACAGCCTATCAGAACAGAGTCACTGAAGCCACAGCAGGACTGAGCGATAAAGCGCGAGCACAAAGCTATGGTCATTTGAGGACAAAAACAAAAATCAAATTGAAAGCGTACTTAATGCATCTTACCTGAGACCTTCGACATTTCCTGGGCCAAAGTGAGGGCTTTGAAGCCGACAGCAAAAAACAGGAGCAGGGGACACAAACCCATACTGCCCTGAGAGAGAGAGAGAGAGAGAAAGAGAGAAACAAAGATAAAAAGAAAGAAAAAACAAGAGAGAGACACAAAGGGAGAGAGAGAGAAAACAAGACAGAAAGACGGTGAGAGAGAATAAGGAAGAAGAGGGAGAGAGACAGACAGACAGAGAGGGAAACAGAGAGAAAGTAAGTCAGCGAGATAGAGAGCAAGAAAAGAGTGACAGACAGACAGACAGAGAGAGAGGGTTGACAGAACATCACATATCACTGCAAATAACTAATTAAATACTGGTTTAAGGGTCGAATGACCCTTTAAGCATAAGGAGCCCTGAGATTAGGCTGCTCTGATTGGTGGGGTAAGAGGAGCAGGGCAATGGTTTCTCTGATTGGTTGACTAAAATACGCAGAGTGATGGGCTGCTCTGATTGGTGGAGTGAGAGGAGCACAGCCCACCGAACCAATACTGACGTCTGCTGGAGAACACTGGGTCTGTGCGTTCTGTTCTTCAGCTCACGGTGAAAACACGAGGTTTACAAGACACACCACTCCGTTAGGAGACCGAGTAAGTAACCAGGCAATGAACACTATTTACCATAATTGCTAATACTTGCGAAACAGTGGCCCACAAACTTTGTAAAACCCGAAGATAAGGAGGCAAATCTCACACTCCTGGCCCAACAAAGTGTTAAATTTGGTCCAAACTAAAGCTGGGCAAACTGCCAGGAGCCTGACTCTGGAGGACTCAAGCTAACATGTAAATGGGTGAATACCTTATACAGAGACTGACACACACACACACACACACACACACACACACACACACACACACACACACACACACACACTAAATGATGTGGGAAGACTGGCGTACACTTACCTGGGAAAAAAGCTGCCTGTATCACTCACTCATTCGCACAATAATCACCTGGAAAAAGAAATACAGAGAGAGAAAGAGAGTTAGAGAGAGACAGAGAGAAAGGGAAAAAAGAGAAAGAGCGAGAGTGAGAGAGAGAAAAAGAGAATGAAAAACTGAGAGAGACAGAGAGAGAGAATAAATATCACAAAGCAATTCTTCAATTTGTTCACCCCCTCAAGGCACATTTAGCTAGAATGGACATATTCGGTAACGTATGTGGCATCGCTGGCGTGTGGAAACTTGTCCCACTCAGTTCTGAAGGAGATTTACAAGGAGACGAGCCGCTGCAGGACGAGTGTGTGGGGAAAATACGAAATTCAGTATTTTGTTCAAAACAATGTAATACTGTTGGGAAACTCTGGAACTCCCTACAAACAATATGGACAAACAAAAATAAGTTTTGCACACATCTATGTACACATGCAAGTCGTATACAACTCCAGAAAAAACAAAAAGAACACTGCAAAAATGTTCAGTTTCTCAGGTTTTATCTTTTATAGGTGCAAGTATTAAACTGAACAGTTTTGCCTTAGTTTTTAAGAACTGCTGACAATATTTCTCCTCATTTCCAAATAAAAATATTGTTCTTTAAAGCATCACTTTAAAGGAAATGACAAAGCATCAAAGCAAGAGAAATTATGCAGCGTTCAAATTAATAAGTCACACTGCGAGAGGAGAGTGTTTCCTCATTAAATAAGATGTGATTCAGCTGATCACTAATCAGTCCCTCATGAAGCAGAATGAGGTGCTTTAGTAGAAATTTAACAGAAACTGGCATGGAATGGTTTTATACTCAAAGATGCTGATTTAAAAATACATTGCAGTGGCCTCTCGATATTTTCCAGTGCTTTATACATATATTATATTATATTATATTATATTATATATATTATAATACTAACAATAAGAACTAATTATAAAAAGACAGTGCACACAGACACACACAGTCTTCTATCTGTAAGGGATCGCCTGTTTCAGTTTCATCCGAAAGGATTAAACCGCAGGTCTTCTGACAGCTCTGCCGCTTGAGTGTGTGTGGCTGGATGATTTTCAATCTGAGCTGTAATCCCTGCCGCCCTGTCAGAGCTGTCCCACTCACTGGGCTGTGACAATCAGAGGTCCAATCTGCGGACCATATCAGGCTTTATTCACTGTAATTCAGTCCTTCTGTGTGGACATGCGGAGGCTCCCCCAGCCTCTCGGCTGCCCCAGCAGATCACAGCAGCTAATCCAGGCTTTACCCCACGCTACACTGTAAACACACACTAAACTGATCCACACAACAACACAACAACAACACACTACACCTCTGCATCTCACAAACTCCCTCCAAGAATTCAAACCCAGGGTATTAGGGTATCAACCCGACCTGGGTCTGAACAAGACCACTTGCTAGAAAAGCTGAAAGATCTGTAGTTTTACAGATCTCACACACACACAGACACACAGACACAGACACACACAGACACACACAGACACACACAGACACACACACAGATATACACAGACACACACAGACACACACAGACACACACAGACACACACACACACAGACACACACAGACACACACACAGATATACACATTATCCATCCCCCAGTCAAGTGAGAAATTCTGCACCAGACAGTCGCTCTTAGAAAAACATTAATAATATAATGAATATAACTATTCACATTACAAATGTATTATTACAATAATAAATATAATTTATATAAAACATAACAAAAAATAAGAAATAATATTTGGTAATAATATCCTTTTTATAAAATAATAATTATCAATCATAAATACTATATTTTCAATGCACGGTGAGTTTTTCATTATTTTGCTTTTTATTATTCATATATGGAAAATCAACTTTATCATTTTACTACATCTGTCCATTCATTTGCAGGATTTAAAAAAAAAAAAAATTTGTCCATAAGCTCCCGCTCGTTTGGTAACCACCTGCTACTTGTGCGAATCAGTTAAATTCCATTCAATCCAGTTCAATTTATAGAGAGCTTTTTAAAACCAATGTTTAACAAAGCAGTTTTGCAGAATACAGGTCCGAGCCCCTACCAAGCCAAGGGGCACCGAGGCGAGGAAAAACTCCTTACAGCTAGAGGAAGAAACCTCGGAAGGAACCAAGATACAAAAGGAGAACCCATCCTCTGGTAGAGAGACAGAGACAGAGACACAGAGAGAGAGAGAGAGAGAGAGAGAGAGAGAGAGAGAGAGAGGAAAAAAAAGTCTCTATTGGAAAACTAACAATAGAAGTCCTTAGTGTACAGCATAATCACTGTTGGACAGATTGGCCGTCTACTGCTAATAGAGCTGGTACAGTCAGTAGAGGTAGTTTTGTTGGATTCTGAGAGAAAAATCTCCCTGCACATAAGATGCTGTGTTGGGCGGCACTACACTTCTAAACCCCTTGATAAGGCTAACACCTGCCAAACTGACCCCTCGGCATAAAGCTTCTCCCCAAAAAGCTTCTCCGTACATTGACTAATCATTTCTCACACCTATTTAATTACAAAGTGAGGAGAAATGTGCAGATTCCAAATTTCTAGCACAGCCACATCAGTGTTTGTAAGTAGGAGCTTACAGGGGGTCCTCGGGTCACAACAGTCTTGACATAAACGTTTCGAGTTTCCGACGCTCACTCCCATAACTACTTTGTTTGTGCATGGTGGAAGAATACGCAGTAACACGGGAGTTGGCGTCCCCAGTACCCTTACCTACGCCATTTTTTTGGTCTTTTTTTTTTGTTGTTGATACAGCACAGTGTACAGGTACCATTTTTGTTCTGTAGCTTAGTTGTGTTTTAATGTTCTAGATTATGATTTTACAACTGTGTCAGGATCGGGTGTGTTTCGACTTGCACCAAAATTTGGGATACATCACTGTCTTAGGAATGGATCTATGTCAGAACTCCAGGACCCCCTGTAATTTTATGTTCAAATTTGGTGAACAAGTTTTCATTGCCTGATCCTGGAATTAAGCACTCGAATGTGTCTGTTATCACATATGAATAAGAGTGGTGTTAAAGTTATTATTAGCCTTATAATTATTACCGTTACTAAATAAAAAAACAAACAAACAAAACATTAATGCATTTTTCCCCAAATTAAAAGTCCTGAGAGCAAAGCCCAAAAATGATCTGAGTGAACAATCCCCACTTGATAAGCATGAGAGTGCAGAAAAACAATTTCACTCATTACATGAATTTCAATAAGTTTCAAAATACTACGAGGACTGAACAATATTCTGTGCTCTGAACACTTTTTTTTATGTATTTATTATGAAAAGATGTTAACTACATTAAAGTAAAAATAAAAAAAAAAGTATATGTTTGGACATGTAGTTCATGCAGTAATTGTTTAAAACATTTTAATTGGTACTGAGCACTATGACACTGGGTACTATGATACATACGTTATTTAATGAGGGAGGAGCATCATTACAAATGCTCTGTTCAACAAATGTGTGCTGGTGAAAAGCAGAGTGCCGCTCCGTCCCTCCACTGATCCAATCCAGTATCCAGCGTTTAAAAAGCAGCTGTGTGAGAAAGTATTAACACTGCAGAAACACCCACAGCAGCACCGTCTGAACAGGAGACTCTCCAGCACTTACCAGTCAGAAACCAAAACCAGTTTAGTACCAGTTCTCCATACTCATCACTACTGTCTATCAACACTGACCTTTGTAACAGGGTTTTCACATGTTACAAAGACTCTTTAATTCAAACCACACACACACACACACACACACACACACACACACACACACACTTACTTCCTAACTGACAGGAAAACCGTCGACCATGAGTGAGCATGCAGCTTCTTCTGTCTCTCAGCCCAGAAAGCTGAGACATACACACATACAAATTCAATATATATTAATGCATTATATCCTACTACACTCATTAAATACCAAACCACCCACCCCCACACACTTCTATATACACATCTATATATCATCATAGTAATTTATCAAAATATCAATAATTCTGTAACAATCAATTTTGCAGGTGTTGTGTATGGCAAAAGTACCCCAGCAGTGGATCTGTCCCAGTCAAGAAATTTAGGGATGGACAATAAGCAACATAAAAAAATAATCATAATGAAAAAATATTTGTATGTATCACACCTAATGGTCATTTGTGGTCTGACCACAAATCTGAACAATTGCAAAACGGACAAAACAAATTATACTAATAGATCATATAGACATTATCGTTAATTTTTTTTAAGCTGGAGGAGCTAAGTGAGTAGAAATGACTTTTTGAAAATTCACGCTGCACTAAATTCACTTAAATGAGACTAACTATGCAGTTTGCAAATAAACGTGCAGGTCATCAGTGCACTGTCAATTTGGACGATGCTAAGAAAAGTGCAAAGTACTGAAATGTACCATGACAACAATAAACCCCTGCCTAAAACCTCAGCACAGTGAGGCCAGACCTCGCTCAGACTGACCCAGCAGAGGGACAAAACCCACCGTGAGTCGGAAACACGCAAATGTCATTAAGGAGGCGCTTAACGAGGCAACTGGAGAACAGAGTACTTCTTCACCATGACAATGCAGTACTGCAGAGACAGACACGTTAATGTTACACTCTCAGAGAGAGAGAGAGAGAAAGAGAGAGAGAGAGAGAGACAGACAGACAGAGAGAGAGAGAGAGAGAGAGAGAGAGAGAGAGAGAGAGAGAGAGAGA
>JBBPCX010069876.1:0-11033 GCA_037974365.1 Hydrocynus forskahlii | reverse complement strand
AGGAGTAATAGTAGTAGTTGTAGTAGTAACAGTAGGAGTAATAGTAGTAGTTGTAGTAGTAGCAGTAGTAGTAGTAGTAGTAGTAACAGTAGTAGTTGTAGTAGTAGCAGTAGTAGTAGTTGTAGCAGTATATCTTGCGTAAACATGAGCTGTGGGCATAGATCCTGAAAGAAAAGAAAAATAAATCATACTTCATAACCCCCTTAATACAATTAATAATTACATTATGATACTATTTCAGCATAACTTTAACTTGTTAGTTAGATTTTGCATGCCATAAATAAGTATTGCTTTAAATTGAACAGAGAGAATGGCAATACTTGTAATTTGTAATGATGCTTCGAAATGCTTGCAGGGCTTCTTTTAGAATTACTAGTAAAGCACACTTAAGTAAATTAAGAGGGGCAGTGCAGTCCCAAACTGTAGGCAATAGAGCAGGGAGCAGCAAGAGTGTAAACTCTCGAATAGGATCTATAAGGGATTTACATTGAATAAATTAAATGTTCCAGAAGGACCTTAGACGGCTAATCAAATCAACGTCCCATTTGACGATTTGGCATGTGGTACATTTGCTGCATTTTTCTTGGTCTCCTTATTCAGATGAAAAACAAAATCAGCTCCTAATATGACACATGTAGATGCAGTTTGGCAGATGAGACAAACGTAGTGTGATGAGAGTAAACCGCAGTACTCTACTTCCACCTGCTGGTCAGTGCTGTCATTGCAAAGCACTTTTCCTGCTTTAGAAAGGCATGACCTCAACACACCACTACCCACCTCTACCTACCTCTGCCTGCCTCTGCCTGCCTCTGCCTGCCTCTGCCTATCTCTGCCTGCCTCTGCCTGCCTCTGCCTGCCTCTGCCTGCCTCTGCCTGCCTCTGCCTATCTCTGCCTATCTCTGCCTGCCTCTGCCTGCCTCTGCCTATCTCTGCCTGCCTCTGCCTATCTCTGCCTGCCTCTGCCTATCTCTTCCTGCCTCTTCCTACCTCTACCTGCCTCTTCCTGCCTCTTCCTACCTCTACCTGCCTCTTCCTGCCTCTGCCTGCCTCCAGTTTTAGTGATGTGTGCACTTTGTGCTCTTTGCATGATGTTATAGAAGAACTACTTTTGTTTCCATATCATACATAACTTTAATGGATAGAACCATTTTTGTAAAAGTGATTTTAATGTTTTTAATATGAACAAGATCAGTTCAGTGACTGAGTTCAAAGAATGTTGGCCTAATGTAGAGGGTCTTGTTGATTCTACGGAAAAGTTATAGTGTTAATGTAAAGGTTCTTTTTTAATCTCTTCACACATGATAACTATCTTTTTATTCCATTGTACTAGATATTGTTACTTTCAAATCAAAACACATCTTCACTTCTTTTCAATTGCAAATGCAAGCTGCCTTTTACATTGTTGGAATATTTCACAATGACCAGATCAATTAAAAAGATTTAGAAAATCTCAGGACATTAATGGCCCATTCCTCCTTCTTCTGAAATACTTTTATGATATAAGACAATATGCGTGATATGCTACAATTTCAGTAAATTCTAAACCTTCCAGTCAATCACACTTAACAACCCTGAAAAAAGCTCAAAAGATGCATCCCCCCGTTTATTGTCGAAGCTTCATCTGTTTCTTCACCTGCAATGATTTTAACATCTCTGCGAGATGGAGTGTCGATGCAGGCCTGAATCCCCTCAGGGTAAAAGCATTCCGGTGTTGTAAAGCACAGCAAAGCCCAGATACTAAATAAGCTTTCTTATCGGATGTACTCATCTATTTATTTCTCTCCAGCTCTGGTTCCCTCTCACTCTCTCTGGATCACTTTAGTGATCTTGTTAATTAAAGTCATGGCAGAAATGGTAAATGAAGATTCAGGTAAATGGAGGGCACAGCAAGGAGCAGACCACTTCATATGATATTAATCATATCTAAAGTAATTTAAGTTAGATCCTACTGCAAAAACGGTGTCTATTTATTTTCTCCCCCTTATCAAGAAGTCACATAAAGCCGTTGTTGCACACCTAAATAAACCTGAGCCGTTGCTGCTCCAACAAACTGCAGATGATTTCTTTTTGCAATCAATTAAATCGTCCAAAGTAAAAAAAAAAATCTATTTTCTAAATGTACCCATGGAATGATAAAGAAGGTGCTCCATTGTTTCCTGATGTTTCTCTAAAGAGCTGAGAAGAGAAATAATTAGTCCGTGTTCATCTTGGAAATGGGGGAAGGAGAGCTCAGAAGGACCACATGGAAGTTTGAGAGAGCTTAATATCCTCTAAGGTTTATTCCAATAAGCATCAGTCTGTTTTCCATCTCTTACATCCCTGCACAAGAGCATGAGTGGGAAACTGGGCAAGCTTATAACATGACTGCGACTGACCTGAGAGCACATTCCATCATTTATAAAAGCTCAGGATACTGGGGTCATTTTGTTTAATAAGCTGTCACAGAACTTTTCCTCGGAAACTCTTTCTGTCCTACTTGAATTGCTGGTAATTCAGTCACTCATTTGTCTTTCAGGTTTAATGCTTCTTTAGCTTGGGAAATATTTTCATAATGTCGGCTCCTCAGCATCTAGCCCTGTCCTCAATGGCCAGCCTGCAGCCCTTTTTTTGGGGTGACTGTGGGGGCTGTCAGCCTCTAACCCAAAATTCCTGGAAATACATATGAAGACCAGTGAGATTGGAAGTTCTTATATACAGCTTTATGGGCTGATAAAAAACAGAAAAGAAAATATTCAGATGCAAATAAAAACGCAGATGCATTTATTTATTAATTAATATTTGGGCTGCTTGTAACCAGAACTGTTCGTAAGAAAATTAGCTCTTTTTTTTTTTTTAAACAAGAATAAACAATAATGTCATCTTGCTGGGTACAGTACATGCAAAGTCTGCACATCACACAAGTCTGTCCCAAACCTAGACCCCTTGGGATCTGTTGCCCTCTATGCCTGCACATTAGTGATGTCCCTCAGGTGTACTCTTGGAGGGCATAGGGCGTGATCTGGGACAGGCCTTCTGAGGAGAATACTAAGCACGAGAATTTGTCACATGACATTCAGAAGGCCAACCCTGCATTTCAATTCTGTAAAAGAATGACATTGCCAGACTTCACCCAGTTTAAATGTCAGATCTTCCCCAGACTTCGGACGGTCACTGAGAAAGTCCACAGAACTGTAGACTGAATTCCGCTATTCATCCATCCCATACTGGAGCATAAAGTTGAGCTGAGGTCCCTTTTCATTAGTGCTTCTTATAAGCTTGCTACCCTACTGCCTTTCAGATTACATAAGACGACACTGAGCACCTCAGTGAATGTCACAGAATGAAGTTCATGTAAGCATGTAAGACTAGAGTTCACAGATCAGGTATTTAGAGGTTTGCATTGGGCATTCATTTCAAGACTTAACCTTAGAGAGAAACCATCTGTTGTCTTGAATTCTTATTCTCACAGAACACGGGGAAGTTCAATTTGACCTAAAATTTGACAGTTGATCTGCTTCAACATCTTCACATTTCATGTATCATTCAAGATGGCAGCATGCTACTAAGTTACAGCGCCCTTTCTGGGTCTGACAAGTCGGCACACAAGTGTAGTTTTCAGTCAACTTTAACACCAAGCCTTGGTTCACATGCCTATAACCGTCATACCCCGCTTCAGTTATAATACAAACAAGAAATTTACCTCAAGCGTGAACTGGTGGAAAAGCTCTGAGACCTTGGCTTGCTGGCTTGCTGATGCTGGCCACGGCAAGCAAGCTAATGGGCTCGTGGTTATGGCATTGCCCCTGCAATCAGAACGCTGTGGGTTCAAATCCAAAGACTGCTCGCACCCATTATCATGAAGTGCTTCAAGAAGCTTGTCACGAGGCATAGAAAATCACAGTGGTTCCCCTCACTGGACCCCTGCCATATGCATATTGAATCCCAAACCGCTCAACAAACGATGCTATCTTCCCCTGGCCCTCACCCACCTGGACAAAAAGAGCATGGGGGAATGCTGTTCATATACTTCAGTTCAACATTTAGCATCATCATTCCTGAGCATGTGATTGGAAGGCTAAGGCTGCAGGGTCTGAACACCGCCCTCTGGAACTGGATCCTCGACTTCCCGACCTTCCTGGGACACATCAATCAGTTAGGATCAGGAGCAACTTCTCCATAACTGTGACTGTGCAGCAATCCACAGCTCAAATCACATGATCACGTTTGCTGATGACACAGCCATGGTGGGTTTAATCAGCGGGAATGAAAAGGTGGCAAACAGAGAGGAACTGCAACAGCTAACAGCTCACGGCTTGGTGTGGGAATTATTCCACTTCGGATCACAAGACCCTACAGATAGCGAGAACCGCTGAGAGGATTATCAGGGTCTCTTTCCCTTCTGTCACGGACATTTACACCAGCATTGTGGATGACCCCACACACCTTCTTCTCCCTCCTCCTGTCTTGTAAAAGGTTCCATTGCATACGGGCCTCCACTGTCAGAACAGGAAACAGTTTCTTCCCTCAGGCCATCAGACTCCTCAATCAGAACTGAAACATAAACTGTACCCACACACATACAAACACAATGTCTTCTCTGAACACAATGCCTGAACAGGCCATTTAGACCCCAACTGCTTCTGTAAATATCCCTCTAACCCTGACTCAATCACACTACTGTTCTTTCTTTACTTTTTTATAGGTGGTGCTCCTCATCTGCGCTTGTAGTGAATTTTTGTGGTCACGTCACTTCTGCGATATATGAGGAGAGGCAGAGGTTGGTTGAGTTCCCTTTAAAAGGTGTGTTGGAGAGAGAGTCTGTAATGTCACCGGTGAGGGAGCCAGAAATGAACAAAAAGCGGAAAAACACAAACACAAAGAAACGAACACCAAGCCAAACACAGACTCACAAATGGACTTCAAAACACTAAAGCTCAGATCAGTGTGCTGCTGGAATGCAGTGTCTGTCAAAATATGTCAGGCTGTTGACTACTCTAAATGTTGTCTTTCCCCATTGTCTTGCCGTTCTCGTATTTCTTTTTTTCTTTGCAGTCTTGTATTTTTTGTCCTGTCCTCACTTGTGTAGTCATGTGATGTTCTGTTTTTGTTCTTGTGTTGTACCATGGTCCTGGAAGAACGTTGTGGCAGCTGGTGACCTAGTGCGTTGCCCCTGCGGTCAAACGATCATGGGTTTGAATCCCAGGATTCCTTTGCTCCCCGGGCGCTGTCTTCCTGGCTGCCTGCAGCTTCACTTGGTGAATGGATTAAATGCAGAGAAAGAATTTTGTACTGTTCACACTGGGGTGTTTTCACATGACAAAACGGTCACTTTACTTTCATTTCGCTGTGTACTGTGTAAATGTCTGTACTGACAATAAACCTGCTTGACTGGATGAACTAAGCCCATCACAGCATTTACCTGAAATACAGTCTTTTCATATTTGAGAATGAGCTTTTCTTCCATCTTTTTATTTTACTTCATCATGAGACCGAAATACAAACAAAAAATAGATTATCAACATAAAAAAAAATTACAGTTTAAAGCAAAGTCAGATTCCCTCATATTGTCCATCCACTATGGGCGCGCCTTCACTGAAATCTGTTTAAGCCTTCCTGTGTAGTGTATACCCATGTGTTCACTGCTGGAAGCCATTTCAGAAAGTGTTTCGAGCAGGAAAGTAAGCTCCTTAGGAAGGTAAGAACTACTAGGATTTGTCGATACAAGAAGCATTTTGTGTTGTCCTGCACAAGTCACATGTTTGATTGCTTACAGAGAAATCGAACAGTGCTGGAAGTTGCCTTTGCTGGAAGTTGCCTTTTACACATATACACTGAAAACAATTGTTTCAGTATTTTGGTCACATGCAGCATCCAGTTAGCAGTGACCGTAAGCATAGAAACCATTTGTTATTATATTTATACAGATATGTTAAGACTTGTAGATCCAGATTTTTCCTTGTTTAATTTTTAACAATTTGAGTGAAAAAAAGGCCATAACAGCTCTTTATTAAATCTAAAGCTTTCTCTTAATTGCTATTACTTTTTTTAATTGCTGTGGTCTCTTAGCTGGGGAGCCTAGTAATTAGCTGGTGTAAGCTAAAGCTGGGCCTTCTGGTTTTGGGGCTTTTTTTTGGGGGGGGGGGGCTGAGCTATTGGAGCTCTGTGGAGAATTGCACAAAACTTATATAAAATTCCTTGTTTTTTCTCACAATTTCAGTCGCTATCTTCAGTTCCCTTCAAGGTAATTAAAGGCTGCCATCACAGCTTTTTTCAATTCCCAGCCATGTGGTATTGCCAAGTTCCACAGTGCACGGTGAAAGGAGAATGCTTATGGGGAATGCTTATGTCTTGAGTCCCCCTTGTGATTATGCATACAGATTATGCAGATATATTATGCAACTGAATCAGCATCCCACACTGCAAATAAGAGACTCTTTCAACTCAGTCTGCCCCCATAGATGATGAAACTAAGTCTCCACTCTCCTTTTCACTCTCCTTTTGGTCTATTTATCATACATACCATAATCAGTCCATCTATCTCTCCTCTCTGTTTCATCCATGCACCTATCAGTCACATCCTTAGTGAGTGCCTGTCAGAGCTGTAATCAGGACAACTTCAAGTCAAGTCCAAGTGGGGTCCTAGTTAAGAACAAGTTGAATCCAAGTCAAGAAGTCCAGAAAATTTAGGGTTCAAGTCAGGTTTGAGCCCAAAGGGGTTTGAGTCGGAGTCAAGAGTCCAAAAGAGAGACTTAAAATTGAGATAAAAACAAGAACCATTTTTGAGATTTACTGGCCTGTCTTTAATTTTTCTGTCATGCTGGAGACACGGTATATCTTCTGTTTTAAGATGATGATTTAAACTCTGTTATGTAGTGATCAAAAGGAGAGAGCAGTGGCCAAAATGAAGAGCGCATGGAGAGTTTGCACTCATGTAACTGGTTACCAGGTGGCCAATGACATTGCTCATTATAGATGAATATCGCCTAATCAGTGACACTGTTTTGTTTTCTGTTGATGGCCAAGAGGTAATTATGTTGACTGTTGTGTTTTCATTTTGTTGACTGATTTTTTAAATTTCTATTTGCTATTACTACGATAATTTTGGTATGGTAGGATGCAACAGAGAAACATTACTAGTGGAAACATTGTTTTTTGAAGACCACTAGACTCGGTTGAGACCAGCTAGAATATTTGGTGAGAAAGATGGTTGACAAACTTGAGTAAAAATACGAGCAAGTCCAAGAAAGTACACAGACGTTCACAGAAAATCATCTTGAGTCCGGACTCGAGTACTACAGCCCTGGTTCCTGTTGTGTGAAATTCTGGCTGAGTACTCCTGGCTAAGATCACCCTGACAGTTATTTGCATATGGAAATCCTGCGTTTGAGATTAGTAGAGCAGCTGTATTCTTTGATATCATGTACTTCCAGCTGAATATTTTTCAGCTCTCCCAAATGCAAAATGTATTCCTTCTATAATGTCAAACCACAGAATGATTGTTAAATATTAACTCATGAAAACAGTGCTCTATACTCAAACACATTCCTATAAAGCAAAGAATCTGTAATATAGTGAGCCATTCCACATTCCTATCATTATTATTCCATTCTGACTCTTTCCAAAAACTTTAGTTAGATGCAACAACATGTTCAGACTTTACTACAGAACTGCTGTCACACTTTTTTCAGTATCTGACCAAATGGCCTGCAATGTCAATGAAATGATATACTAAAAAAAGTATCTGAGATGTTTATCCTCTACTCTGTTTAAGCTAAAGTAGAAATGTACTAGCGGTCACTACCAAGCAACCGCTGCTCAGTGGAATAATAGATACAGAGAAAATAGCCTTGAGTTGAACGCTTTGCTGTTGGAACAACAGTTATATTATTGTTAAGTATTTTCTTGTTAGAAAGATAAGATGAATTTAAAATACTGCTCATGAAAGAACTTTTGGCGACACTTCAATAAATGACATCATTGATATGGCTACATGACACCTATATAAGTCCTTAATGACTGACATAAACCTTCATTTAAAAAGGTTTATTCTGACAAGCATGTCATAAATAAGGCTACTTTAGATGTTCGCTGGAGTAAGCCTTAATAAATGTCTATACAGGTTGATGCCATAAAAGGTTTGTGTAGTGAGTATAACCATTTTTTTCAGTGCATACAGTAACAACAGTTAAATAACTGAAATGATTGGAAATTTTAAAATGCTCACCTTGAAAGTCAAAAACTGCTTGCATTAGTGATGAAAAAGTTTCTTTCCTTCCTTCTAGCTGTCTTTTCGGGCTGACTGTCAATGCCAGTTCAACATACTTGAGTCAAGATGTTAGAACTAGATCTGACATTCCCTACAAAACACAATGAACTTAAAATGTGCATAACCCTTCCTTAATTTACCCATGAAAATACACCAAACTCCTTAATTTGAATTAAGTGTCCATTAATTTGTGAAACCAACCCCTTGATTTTACCTTAAAATTATAGCACGCTAACGTGTTCCTAGCGTGTTTTAGCCGCTAATTATAACTTCTAGTGAGTTAACTTAACGTTTTGGATGATTATTAAACTATTTCCATCGGTCTACAACGTCACCAGCCCACAGACGAGACGACTGGTCCGATAAACGGTAAGTTTCAGTATCGAGTTTGGCAAGCGCCCTCTCTCCGTCACTAGCACTAGCGTAAGTTTACTTGTGTGAAGTGTACGTTAGTTACATATCTGATGGAGAAGGTTTCAGAGTTAGAGGAGTGCATCCGGACTTTAACTAGGGATAGGAGACGAGTCAGGTGTGTTGCTAGCCAGTCCGGGGGCCTTAGGGGAAGATAGTTCGCCCCCAACTCCGGCTGTAGAGCCTCGGCAGCAGGGCAATTGGGTGACGATTCTCCCTCACAGGAGAGCTTCCCCACTCGAGCACCACTCTCCTCCTCCGTTCATGTGTCAGACAGGTTTGCCCTCCTCAGTGAAGCGCCAGTTGAGCAGCCTGTTCGAAGTGCTCTGATTATAGGTGATTCAGTTCTGCGACACGTGAAATTAGCTACTCCTTTAAGGAATCCAGCAACAGCTACTGTCAGGTGTATACCGGGTGCCAGGGTGCCGGACATTGCAGGGAACCTGAAGCTGCTAGCTAGTCATAGGTATGAGAGGATAGTGTTTAATGTAGGGGTTAATGATATTCGTCTGCGGCAGTCAGAGGTCACTAAGGCTAGTGTTAAAGAGGTGTGCAAAGTAGCTCAGACTATGTCAGACACAGTAATATGCTTTGGCCCCATCCCAATATGGCGTGGCCCCGAGGCTGACAGCAGGCTTTGGGCGCTGAATTGCTGGATGTCCAAGTGGTGCTCGGAAAACAATGTGGGATTTATTGAAAAATTGGTCCATGTTCGAGGGCAAGCCTGGCCTCTTAGCCCAGGATGGTATCCACCCCTCGCGGGAGGGTGCTGCTCTCATCTCCAGCAGCCCATAGTCTGTTAGCAAGCCGGCAGCACAGTTCAGGGAGTCGCTGCTGACAAACCAGTGCCGGGGCGGCAGACAAACCGGCCTAACCGACCGTCTGGAGCTGCACTGAGTCGTCATCTAGGCTTCACCCCAAGTTTTATAATATCAAGACTGTGTCTGTCCCCCGAACTAAACAGAAACATAGGAAATACCAAAAAGTGTGCTTAATCATTTAATTAATGTCTCTCATACTTCCAGTAAGCTCAGCACCTTAGATCTAAAGCTAAAGCTGGGACTTTTAAACATAAGATCGCTCGCCCCTAAAACTGCTGCTGTCAACGAATTAATAACTGATCAGAATCTTGATACCTTATGCCTTACTGAGACCTGGATTAGACCTGATGAGTTTGTTGCTCTAAATGAGGCTTCACCTCCAAGCTACAACTACATACACACTCTTAAACTAAACGGTAGAGGGGGAGGCACGGGAACCATATATAAAAGTTCCTTAAGTATTAAACAGATAACAGAGTCTAAGTTCTCGTCCTTTGAAACTTTGTTCCTTAATTTAACTAATTTAGATACACATAAAATCTCTCTCTCCCTAATTACTGTCTACAGGCCACCAGGGCCATATAAAGACTTCTTACAAAATTTTAGTTGTTTCATAGCAAATTTAGCTGTTCGCTGCGATAAACTCATAATTATTGGAGATTTTAATATTCACTTTAAAAAAGAACAGAATCCTCTAAAATCTGCATTTACTTCAATTCTAGATACAGTTGGCTTCACCCAGCATGTAACAGGGCCTACTCACTGTTGTGGCCATACACTTGACCTTATCTTGACTCTTGGTGTTAATGTGGATAACATAGCTATTCTTCCTCTGTCCACAGTAATTTCAGATCGCTACCTCATTACATTCATCTTAATCATAATTTAAGCACATCCCCTCGCTTTCGTATCAATTGTGCAATTACGTCTGCCACAGCACATAGTTTTAATGAGAATCTTCCAGAAATATCAACCCCATCTGAATGTTTTGAGAATTCTCTTCGATCCACACTAGACTACGTCGCACCTCTAAGACGTAAAAAAGTCAGACAGAAAAAGCTGCTCCCTGGTATAATGAACAAACATGTGCTTTAAAGCAAATTGCGCTAAGACTAGAATGCAAATGACGATGAACTAATTTGGAATCCTTCCGCGCCGTCTGGAAGGAGAGCCGCAGAGACAACAGAGCACTTACCACGGCACGCTCTGCCTATCTATCATCTCTCAGCGAATCCAGTAAAAATAACCCCAGGTTTCTGTTTATTACTATTTTTAAACTAACTAAGAACCAGGAAGGTACAGAACCATAGGTTCCTGCAAATCTTTCTTGTGGCGTTTTTATTGACTTTTTCAGTAATAAAGTAGAAATAATTAGACAAGAAATTCAATCTAGAAATTTGACTCAACCACATTTGCCACTCGATTCAGCAGACACAGATACTCTTCAAATCTCAGCTGTAGTCGAGAAATTACATCTTACCTCCACCTGTTCGCTGGACTCTATTCCTACAAGCTTGCTTAAAGAGGTCCTACCAGTAATCATTGGGCCTCTCCTA
>JBBPCX010069875.1:0-11033 GCA_037974365.1 Hydrocynus forskahlii | reverse complement strand
GTTTGCATGTTCTCCTTGTGGGTACATGGTTTTCCCCCACTGTCTCCAAAGACATGAGCGGCAGGTGAATTGGGGATTCTAAATTGATTGTGTGTGTGTGTGTGTGTGTGTGTGTGTGTGTGTGCCTTGCAGGGGGCGTCTGACCCAGGGTGAGTCTGCCTCGCACCCGTAGACCGCGGGATAGGCTCCGGGTACCCACCACCCTAATAAGGAATACAACATAAATGTTGTCTCTCAGCTAAGATGTGTTTGGTGTCTAAAGTTTGCCTCTTTTAGCTACGAGGCTAATGGCTAATGTAGCTAACAAGTAATAGAAGCCGGTACTCCATTTTACAGCCTAAACCACCACAGAACTGCCTCAAACCATGTTCAGTTGGTCAGTATAGACTTATTTATGTGGTTTCTGACCTTATGACATACAGGACAAAATTCACATTTCAAGACTGCTTGCTGTTTTAGCTATGTGACTTACTTTAGTCCATTTTGTGAAGCTGCATCATGATTTAGGCATGCGGTTTGCATTCTGCTATCAGGTGTGCATTTGCAAATTGGTGTAGACGTGTATTTGTATGATGCTGACAGGTAAAAATGGTCAAAAGCATGTTGCATGGCTAAAAAGCACTTGAAGCCTTCATTCTGTCTGCGCTTTGGTCAGTTGTCAAAGCCAGACTGGGGCTATTATTCAGGTCAGAGATCTAAGAGGTCGAATCTCTAATGTTCTGTAATTACAATCTTCACAACATTTCACCAACATAACGCAAACGATGCTGCAGGTTCAGTGACTCCAGTATGATGTTCTACAACTTCACAGGTTTAATACTCTGCAGGAAGCTGCAAAAACAGCAGTGTTGGATACTAAAATGATGGAGAAGGCTGCACAATAGCTGTATAATTAACTTCCAGACTGATGTTGCACTACAATGCATAATAAAATTAATACCTACCTACCTTTGAAATGTAAAAGCAATGTTGCATTTGATATTCTGAATACTTGAATATGAGAAGTTATAATTCAGTAATAACTTGAAACTGGCTGAGCAGTATGTGTGTGTGTGTGTGTGTGTGTGTGTGCGCAGAAGGCCTTCCATGTGATTAAAGACCGACCATACATTTAGGCTCTGTTTGGACAGAATCAGTGGTGAGGACAAGGCTAGGAAGCAGAACTCTTTTCGTAAGCAAACATCAAATGTTCCGGCGAAAGTGTTAGCAAGACAGAGACTGAAAATGGAGGTAATCTCATGTGAGTGCTGGTGCCATTTTTTCCTGATTGATATGTTGCCCACTTTCACTTTTTCATCTCTTTCTCTCCAGTTTGCTAGTTGTCAGGGGTGTGACGGAAGTCTACCAACATCACAAGTCCAAAGCTCGAGAGAAAAGCCAGGGGAGTGGAACTGACATCCACTTCTGACAATACCAGAGGATTTATGGGACATAAAATTGCCTTTTGGACCCATATAAGTGTAAGAAAAGTATATGACCTCAGGATTTTGTGTATATAGTGTATTGTATTTAGTACAAAGCATTTTCAGAGTACCTTCTGGAGAGTTTCTCCATTTTCTGGAGAATTTAATTTTGAATTTGTTATATTTTATATTGTTCTTGTCTCTGTGTCTCTGTGCAGTTGTAACATAAGCAATGTCCTCTGTGCTCATTGCTTTTATGCATTTATGCATGTCTTTGGATTGTGGGAGAAACCTGGAGACCCCGGAGGAAACACACACCACCATGAGGAGAACATGCAAACTCCACACACACACACACACACACACACACACACACACACACACAAGACCAAGACCCCGATTCAAACCCCCAGCCCTGGAGATATGAGGCAACACCGAGTTTGATTCCTAACCTGGGCAGATCACCACTCTGCACCGTTAAGAATCTTTGTGCAAGACTCCTAACATTATATTCGCCGACAGCTGTGATATGCAAAAATTGTAAGTCTCTTTGGATGAAAGAATTTTCCAAATGGTGTAAATGTACCTACGGCCCTGATGTGGGTAGGTTTTATGTCATCACTTTACCATATGGATTTAGCTGAGATGGAAGAAAAGAAGTCTCCAGCTTTCTTTTACTCTTTACTTGGCTTTAGGTATGTTTGCTTTAGAATGACAGCACAGACAGTGTGGATAAAGCAGTTTTAGCATGGCAGCTGATTTTGTTTGGCTTGGTAAATCTGCAAGGTTTTACAATTGTGCATAGTGCTTGTTCTCCCATCAAACTACCTCAGATTACCTACTAAAAGTAAACAGTGTCGCATAGCACCATTGGATAATGTTTCAGGTATGTTCTGTAATGGATTTCTCAATATAAATACATTTTAGTCCCAGAAAAAAAAATCCAGGGCCATCTGGGTGCCTACCCGCTGGTACTACCAGAGCCCATTCACTCCAAATTCTCTCCAAATTCATCTCCACTTTGATGCCATTCACTTCTAAAAAGCTAATTTAGATCAATCACCAAGGGGCTTGGTTTTACCTGTGAATGAATGTGGCAGCCCCCGAGTCTTTATATCTACTATCTGCTTTTACTAAACAATCTCTTTCTATTATTGTTGCATTCCCGGAATGCCCCATAATTTCACGTGCAAGTGTGATAAATTGGGGATTGTGTAGTTGCTGTATTTATTTTTAAAAGTCATGACATCAAATATCTTATGCAAGGACAGTTGAACCAGTGTGGAGACGACATGACACGCAGCCCCCTTTTGTGCACTTGCCTACGTACATGTATGTGTGTCATGTGTGTGCTTGTGCATGTGAGGGAAGCAGGCGTGTGAACCATTATGGGCTCCATTTGTGGATATGACTCTTCATGGCTATTTTCCATTTCAGCCGAACAGAAGAAAAGTTGCAATAGCACACTGCCTTGATGACTCAGTGACTGGAGCAGCGTCTGGAGCACACATCTCTATATGTACTTCCTGTCGTTTATGACGTTTAAGAAAGAAAAATGGCCTGCCTGAACCTGTACATTAGTAGCGCCGCTGCACCACAGAATTAACAGTTAATACATATTGAGTAATCACATACATATTTTTAGACATTTTATTCAATATTTTAGGACTGAGATAAAGTAAATGTTAAACGAGAAATCGTTTAGCTGCACTACGTTTTGAAAATAACATTTTGAAAAATAATATTTTGAAAAATGATGAAATCTGGATATTCATGTCATTATAGTTAATTCTCAGTGGTTTTCAGCTTCCTCTGTTCTCTCAGTACTTCCTTCAAATTAATACTAATAGCTGATAAATTAACTAATAATACAATTACATGCAACAGCTTGAGCACATTTGGTCAAACTACGTATGACCACACTTCTGTATGTGTAATATACAGTGAGTGTTGCTGAATTTGAAATAGGGATATTACAGAATGTGGTCTATTACAGCACAGTTTACATTACAGGTTTACTTGTTTCTCCCAGTATGTTAAACTTCAAAAGTAAAAAGCAAATGTACAATAAATTTTGCATGAAATGCCATATTTAAGTGTGTTCCCTGAAGAAATTTACTGTAGTTAGGGAATGGAAGTCGTTTTGGATAAAGGTGTCTGCTGAATGCCGTAAATGTAAATTGTGGGTAGAACAAGGCTTCTCAGGAAGGTAAATCTTCTGGACCACTGCTTAAGAGGATGTGTATTTATTTTCATATGGAAAATCACTCGATGTGTCATAACTTTTGCATATGACTGCATACTTATATGAAAATAACCACAATTGGTAAACTGTTACTTAACATTGTTATGAGGTTTTCATCCTACTGCAGTTCTTTCATCTTACTGAAGTTGGAGGGTAGTGCTGATGTAAACCTACATGGAACACTTAACCCCGCAATGACTAAGAAAATGGACTTAATGTTTTTTGCTAGAAGTGCTTTAATCAATGTTTTTCAGGAATATTTTTATATGACTGTATGAATGAAACGCAAGATGTTTCTGTAGCTCTTAATGGATTCTTGCCCACAGTGGTGGAATCAACAGGTTGGGCTGATAGCAACACTTAACAAACAGCAGGTTAAAATTGTGCAAACACAAGAGTCTGAACACCACTCTTAAAATCCAGGGTCAGAAAGTGTTTTTTTTTTCCACCCAGTATCATAAAAGAACCACTGTGGTTCCCTGGAGAACCCATTAATTAATGGTTCTTTAGGCATGTGAAGAATCGTCTGAAAATTAAAATAATCTCCACGTAATGGAAAAGTTCTAAGGGGAAAAAAAACAAACTGGTAAAGAACTTATCCATAATGTAAATTTTTAAGTCTTTAAAAGATTCTTAATACTAAAATATCTCTTTTTGACACTTAGTGCATGATTCTGCCCAGATTAATTCAGTCTATTCAATTTGGTTAGTTGTGTAGAGGTTTTAGATTTTATTACTTGCAGGTGTCATTTTTAAATGTGTTTAATTTAGATATTTGGCAGCTATACAGAATACATAATTGCCGACGTCTGCAAAATTTTCTAAATTAAAATAGGTACAGTAAACATGCCTTTATATGATGTTTTCACTGCATTTGTTCACTGGTCAGTTTCTATTTATTTGCTGAATGGAACACTAGAAAAAGAAAAATCAATGAAAATAGAAAATAACTTCTTAATTTGCAGACGTGTGTGTGATTCACTCTCAATTCACTCTTAGAAATAAAATGTGTTCCTTTTCAGACAGAATGCTTTCTATTGTAATAGAAAACTGTCCCTCAAACATTTGGACTTGAGGTTCCAGGCCTGAGTTATGATGGACCTGGATCCACCAAATCCTAAAAATAAACATATTCGTCCAATAGATGAAGGATGAAGACTTTTATTTTTAAAAGCAGGTCATTCAACTTCATTTAAACCCTAAATGCAGTTCACAAAATACAGTGCATTGCAAAAGTATTCACCCCTTGGCATTTTTCATGTTTTGTTGCCTCACAACCTGGAATTAAAATGGATTGTTTGAGAGTTTGCACCATTTTGTTTATAGACCATGCCTACAATTTTGAAGTATTTTTTTTATTGTGAAGCAAACAACAAATAGGACAAAATAATAGAAAACTTTGTAACTGTTCACCCCCCCTAAAGTCAGTACTTTGTAGAGCCACATTTTACGGCAATTACAGCCGCAAGTCGTTTTGGATAAGTCTCTATGGGCTCGGCCACATCTTGCCACTGGCATTTTTGCCCATTCCACAAGGCAAAACTACTCCAGCTCCTTCATGTTGGATGGTTTTTGCTTGTGAACACCAATCTTCAAGTCTGACCACAGATTCGCCCCAGCATGATGCTGCCACCACCATGTTTCACTGAGGCGATGGTGTTCTTGGGGTGATGGGATTTGTTGGGCTTGTGCCAGACATAGCATTTTCCTTGGTGGCCAAAAAGTTCAATTTTAGTCTCATCTGACCAGAACACCTTCCTCCATACATTTGGGGAGTCGCCCACATGCCTTTTGGCAAATTCAAAATGTTCCCCCTTTTTTTTTTACACTAAGTATTGGCTTTTTTCTGGTCACTCTTCCATAAAGTCCAGCTCTATGGAGTGTACAGCTTGTTGTGGTCCTATGGACAGATACTGCAGTCTCTGCTGTGGAACTCTGCACCTCCTTCAGGGTTCCCTTTGGTCTCTGTGCTGCCTCTCTGATTAATGCCCTCCTTGCCTGGTCTGTGAGTTTTGGTGGGCGGCCCTCTCTTGGCAGGTTTGTTGTGGTACCATATTCTTTCCATTTGAAGATGATGGATTTGATGGTGCTCAAGGGGATCATCAAAGATTTGGATTCGTTTTATAACCCAACCCTGACTTTTACTTTTCAACAACTTTGTCCCTGACTTGTTTGGAGAGCTCCGTGGTCTTCATGGTGTGATGCCTCCTGCTTTCAAAAAAGGTGTGTTTATACTGACAGGTCATGTGACACTTAGATTGCACACAGGTGGACTTCATTTCACTAATTATGTGAGTTTTGAAGGTAATTGTTTGCATCAGAACTTTTTAGGGGTGAATACATATAGCAAAGGGGTGAATACATATGCACATGCCAATTTTTATTAATCAATATTTTATTCTATTTTATATATGTTTTTCTCATTTCACTTCATCAACTTAGACTATTTTGTGCAGATCCATCACATAAACTAAGATTTAAAAACATTTAAATTACAGGTTGGAATGTAACAAAATAGGTAAAAAGCCAAGAGGGTGAATACTTTTGCAAGGCACTGTATGTATACAAGGCTGTTAACATCTTGGCACTTTGATCTACAAAAGATCTGTGAACTGATGATGATAGCTGTAGTTTGATTTTTGTGTCATTTATCAGGGAAAAAATGAGCATCGTCTTAACAGTCGCTATTAGGCTAGACCTCTGCAGTGGAAGCTAAATGGCTGCTCTCGTCTGCTGTGCTGTTTTGCGTATGTGTGTGTGTGTGTGTGTGTGTGTGTGTGTGGGTGTGTACACAAGAGCTCTCTAGTGTATTGTGCATTATCACTGTGGGCTCACTGAGCCTGCCCCGCCATACACAAGCTTCATTAAGCTCACACTGTGGAATTTCATGCTCCAGTGAAAATGGCCCTCACATACACTATACAGACATGGCAGAGTAATTATTGTATTAAATAAAATGTTCATATAAGCCTTCAGCAACTCATTCTAACATCAAAACTATCCAAATTTAATTTTACCACTCCTTATGTGTGCCACCCCCCGCTACCACTTTATCTTCCAGACTTCCAGTCTTAAACCCAAGCAGTTGGCAGCAGTGCCCACCCAAAAAGACATTACACTCCTCTTCAAAGACACAGGCATTCACATAACTGACTACACATACACACCTTAGCTGCCTTCTTTTCTTTCTCATGTGCATCTAAAATAGTTAATAGAAATCATTCTGAACAGATCAGACAGAAAATCATCCAGTCATCTAAGGTGAATATCTAAGAAAATCTAAAAAATCTGGACATCAAAAAATCAAAAAGAGATTCCGAACAACCATGCAACCATCTTTAGGAGAAAACCAAGCTGTACACTTGCTCCAGATTTGAAAAATATCCACAAGTTATTGTGTCCATCCTTCCACTGTGAGGAGATGTGCAGCTGATCAAGATTCCCCATTTCCGGGGTTTCTCGGGTTTGCTGCAAAAACAGTTTATGTCTATTCGAGTAAGTTTTTAATCATTTTGTTCACAGTTAAGAAGCTAGGCATTTGATTGAGATCTGGACTTTAACTTGAGAAATGAAGAGCATCTCTGTTTTTATCATTCGAGCACTCCTTTGTTGCTTTGACCTGTGATTAATTTCCTACTGAAAAGGAATGTTTGTATTATGATTTTTAGCACACGGAGTTTGAGGTTTTTAGCACACTGAGTGAGGTTTAACAGTATCTTATATTTTGTGTTTTGCACCATCCATTTATCCATTCTAACAAGATGGCCAGTAAGGAAAAGCATTCCAACAACCTGACACTGCCACCACCATACTTCACTGTTGTGTGGTGTTTGTCGAGAAATGGTCAGTGTTAGATTTGTACCACAAATAGTGTTTTTCATTTTAGGCCAGAAGTTAAATTTTTGTCTTATCTGACCACAAAACCTTATCTACTCTCCAAACAACATCCATACTTTTACAAGGCACTGTATATTTTCCTGAAATATGGATACATTAAGTGTCATATAGAGATAACAATGAAATATTATTACCAGACATTAAATCAGTAGGCTCAGAGCCCTCTCAGGCTTGCACAGTAAAATACACTTAAGACAAGCAGAATATAATCAAAGCAATAAAATCACAAAAGTATGCTTGTAGTACAATAAATAACAATCTTTCATATCAGTCAATCATTCATATGCGGTATTAAGTTAACCTTAAAAAGAAATCTCTTCACTTGATTGATTCAAGGTCATGATTTTATAGTGCATATGAATGATTACTATTTATTGTCCTACAAGCATACTTGTGCTATTTTACTACTTTTCATTTTATTCTACTTGTGGCACAATTAATAGTAATCAGTAATATCCTTCAATCATTCATATGCACTATACATTTCAATAAGTCAACTTAAACAAATCCCTTAACTTGATTGATTCAAAGCAATGAGTTTGAATGATGTTTTGAGTAAAGTTAACTTACTGAAATTTACAATGTGGGACATAAGTATGAACCCACGTCTTGACATGTACAAGTGCATGAGGGGGTAGGGAGGTGAACAAGACTGTGAAATATGTTTTTTTTTTAATCAAATGAAAGTGACACGCGTTGATCTGTGTGTGGGACGGTAAGTGTGCATGGGCGAAGGAGGTGGACAAAGGTGTGAAGTGTTAATATATTGGTTATGGATTGAAAATTAAAAGCGATATTGAGTTAGCATCTGTGTGTGTGTGTGTGGGTGTATGTGTGCCTCTGCCTTGTGCACACGTCAGTGCTGGCCGCTGGACTGAAAGATTCTTGGCTTGTTAATCAGGTGTGTTTGCATGCGAATGGATGGCAGCTCAGTGACAATGGGCCCTCAGGTAGGAGTGGGAGAGATAAGAGCCGCTTTGAAGCTTCCAATAATGTGCTATGTCCCATGAAGTGGGGCCAGTATATGCATGTGAGTGTGTGTGTGTTACGTTGTCCCTGCAAAGCTCTCCCACTGTTCCACTTTTTCATTAATTAAGCTCTCTGAAGGCCATTTGTTTGGAATACTCTTAAGGATCAGTTCCAAATGCCCCTGAGGAGGGTCAGCACTGGAGACCTGTCTTCCCTTTGACATGACTCCTAAAACTATTTATTAGTGAGGTTCTTCTTCAAGTTGTCTAGAAACTACTGTGAAAGACTCAGAAAACTGCTGTAAACTATTCAGAAATCAATCCAAGTTACCAGCCAAAATAGCACAATCTGAAGCTTTCTGCCCTGCTGTAATTTGTGATTCTTCCCATTATACTGATCATTGGTCAACGTTTTTTAAAACTGTAGTTAACTTCTATAAAATTTCAGCAGGAATTCATTGAGTCAAAATCTGAAGAACAGTGTGACAGCAGGCCTGCATCAAATTCCACAACTGTCAAAGACCTTAAACAGCTACAGGCAGCTGTGAACAACTGAACAAACTGGAGTTCCTAACAGCTGCTTACAGCACCAGGGCTGTGATTCTCATGTTCAGTCTCAGATTCAAGTCCAGACTCCAGACGTTTTTTCCAGAAAACGTTTCTTACACTTTCTGGTGTCTTGGTCTTGGCTTTTAGTCTCGCCAAATATTCTAGTAGGTCAGACCAAGTCCAGCTGCCTTGCCACTAGCAATATTTCTCCGTGGGGGCTGACTATACCAACATTTCTGAAAAAAGAAATCAAGAATTCAAATGAACCCAAAACAAAACAACCCCCCAAAAAACAACTGCAAAAATCACAGATTAAAAAAATATCAATTATGCTGTTGACTACTCTGATATTGTCTGACGTGAAGGACTAATAGGAACGTTTTCTCAACTATATCTACCCACATACCACAGAGAAAAAAAATCTGATTGAATAGTTTTGTGTATTTTTAGAAATTAACCTTTTGTTTCCTACCAAAACTTAATAATGAAGTGAGAGTAATGTCATGGTACCCGCAAAATACTAAACATGACTCTACTGAGTAAAACTGAATTAAAAATATAGATGCGCATTTATTAGTTCTCAGGAACCATAAGAAGTTCTCTGAAGTAATAGAAGGCTTAGAGGGTTTCTCTAGAGGGTTTAGTAGGAGTAATGATGAAAGAGAACTGATTTGTGACTTCATGTTTACTTGTTAAAAAAGGCAGTTTGTGACAATCCTTCAATTAATAAGTTCAAGAGAAGATCAAATGGAAACAGCCATATTTTTAAAAGGTTATGCAAGGCTCTGATAAAAGAAGAACTGCCCAATAGAGGAGCACAGAATGTGAAACATCAAAGGTCCGATGAATAAAATACATCTGAAAAGCTGTTTCCTAAACTGTTATAATCAAAAAGAAATAATAACATCAACAACAATAATAATAACAATAATAATAACAATAACAAAAACAACTACAACAATAATAATAATAATAATAACCACTATTATTATTATTGTTATTATTATTATCATTATTATCATTATTAATATTGGATGTTTTATTGAGCACTTCATGGTCATGAGCCATGATGGCCTGATAAAAAGTAAAAATCTGCTTGGAGAAGAACAATTTACAGAAACTGCTTTATATAGAGTCTGAAATGGTGTGATAAGTCTACGGCAGGAACACTTCACTAACAACTGGCAGGCTGAGTTTCCGGCCTTCAGCACCTGCTGTGTGGTTCTACCATATCTGAAGGTCATAACTTCCGCTGTTAACTTACCACAGAGAGAGAGAGAGAGAGAGTTTTACTTGGACTGGAGTTTTCCATCTTTAGCCAAGTGTCATAGTTGTACTCTGCTTCACAAAGAACACTGATATCTTTCCTCCGCATGATGACCTGAGTGATGCTTTTTAAACTTTCATATGTATTTTTCTATAATATATATATATATGTATAAATATATATAACCATAATTCTGCCTGTTGCAGACCGAGACCACCTCTTTCAGCACTCCAAGTCACAACTGAAGGAGTAGGTGTCACCTGTTATTGAGTTTCAGCGTTAGTGTTTCCCCCACTATTAAATCACAGACTACTGCCACAAGCTCAGAAACTCAGAGAAAGTCAATCAGTCTGACCTCTAAAAGGTCAAAGCATGTGAACAGATATTTCGCTGCTAGACTACAGCTGCTCCAAATCTGGCTTTTATCTACACTACTATTTTACCAGTTCTAAAATAGTAAAAGCCACGATTATTTCCCATCTGCCTGCTTACTCATACCCTCTTGACCCAGACCAGCTTTTACAGCCATATAAAAAACGTAGCAAGCTTCAGGTCATGAGGAATTTGTACAGTACATTGCAGGGCAGTGTATTTATAAAACAGAATTTTATATCTGAAAAATATTCACAGACCACTATGAGCACATGTACGTTCTAAACCGCTGAATATGCAGATAAATAGTGAGTCCATTCACTTTACCTTAA
>JBBPCX010069874.1:0-11033 GCA_037974365.1 Hydrocynus forskahlii | reverse complement strand
ATACACATCAGGTTTTGGCTACTGCACTTTATGCTATTAACAAAATTCCCTGATAATTCCCTGACTTAGCACCCAAACGATCAAATTCCCTGACTTTCCCCGTCTGGATATGCCTTTACTGAAATTCCCTGATATTCCAGAAATTCCCTGACCCGTGGGAACCCTGATACTAGTGTCCCAATTGTAAAACAATGATAAATCAAGTCTATTTGCAATCAAACACTAATTATTGTTAATTATGCACTTCTCAAGAGGATCCATGACAATGGTTATGAACCTAAAAATATTTAGCTGATATGCTGCAGCATTAACAACACATCCCAAATACTTTAACAAATAAGGTTTCATCTTAGTAATTTCTAAATGTTAATCACAACTTAGATACAGGTGGAGAACTCATAGCTGTTGGTAAATGTTTCTTGAGGCGGGACTTACCAGTGGTTTGGAGTCACTGAGCACATGATACTGAAGGAACTGATGAAGCATGTAGAACAGATTATGCTGGACAAGAGTTTTGATGACCAGCTCATACAAGTAGTGCTATGAAACAGAACATAATGTGTACAGATGTGATGTAACAGATATATTTCACATATTTAATGTGTTAAGGGGCCATATTAAGGCCAACATCACTTGATTTACTCATCAATTTACTCACAACATTCATTTACACACAACATAAGAAGCAGTATTTTTGTGCTTAATTTAGTTTAATGCTTGGTCACACAGTGAGTTGATTTTTACCAGTTCATTGCATTGAAACCTTCACACGGAGTCCAATACACATTTTTAATATTGAAAACATGAGAAACCTAAGAGGAAGATTCAATACAATCATTGTTTTTTTAAGCCAGTACAACTCAAAGATCCATACCTGAACTGTGATTTGGAACTGGTTAAGAGACCGAATGTACTCCATAAGAACTGCGATGATTAACTTATGGGACACATCCTGTTCAACAAAAAGACAAAATTCTAAGCAAAATAACCAAAAGGAGAGCAATGAGTAGCAATAAACAACATTTGATAACAATCCTACAGAGCAGTTGATATTAACACCCATCCAAAATACTGATGCTTTCACAGCTGAACAATATGCATTAAGTATCTTTGCTATTAGAAGGAATTTTCAGGAAAAGTATGATGACTAAAATGGACCAAGGCAGCATATTATTGAGATGAATTACCTTCTTCTCAGTAAATGTGGAGAGGACGTGAGTGTACATGTCTGACTGATCAATGACTGCTTGTGTTCGAACTGGTCTTTTGTATGAGTTGCTGAAGCGACTTGGCCCCGACTCCATAGCCTAGAGGAGAAAACAGCACTAATATAAAATATTTTCAGGATAACTGCCACATTACAATCTGTGCCTCGCTTCTATATTTATGACTTCATCTCTGCTTTGTGAATGTATTTTTTCATTATTTCCTCATCTAATTGGCAACTTAACCCTGTGAACCCTGTATATGAGCCCAAAAGGACCTGCATGTGAGCCCAGCATCCAAAACGTTAAAAATATGAGTGTAAAAGTAAAAAAGGGACTAGTAGTACCACAGTGTATGCTTGTTCTGCATCCAGATACTCCTTATACACTTGGTTAAGCTTATCGAATACAGTGGCCACCACAGGCAAGTTTCCTTTCTCCCCACCTTCAAGCACTAAAAAAAAAAAAAAAGAAGAAGAAAAGAGAATATTGTTCTCTCATAATATACAGGCGTAGGTTTTATCATCAGACATCATACATATGTAATATACAATGCACACATTGCACCATTACCAGCCCATTAGAGATAGCAGACAGCAGTTACCATTTTATCTACATATGAAGCTAGACTTCTGCTAGTCAAATATAATTTCAGCATTTATTAGCCTCTACTGTATGTAGTAGACCAGTCAAGCTTCCTTTACTGTAGATTCTCTGTGGTGGTAGTCTAGTGGGTAAAACGCCTGTGAACCCTATGACCACAAAGTTGCAGGTTCATACCCCACGTTCTAAGATTGTGTCCATGACCAAGACTCTTACTGATCTGGCAGGGTAAGTGCCTTACTTACTTGGCCTACCATGATCATGAAGGTGGTTCTCCCAGGGTGAAGCTGACCCCTAAGAATTCCCCAAATGGGAGAATCTCGACTGCATAATTTCTAGTAGTGTGATCAGGAAGTCGTGGATTCAAATACTAAGACTGCTAAATATCTCTGAGGTACCCTTGAGCAAGGTACCGTCCCCACACACTGCTTCCTGGGTGCTGTGTTCCTGGCTGCCCGCTGCTTCACTTGGTGAATGGAATAAATGCAGAGGAGGAATTTCATGCTGTTCACACTTTGTGCTGTGGGGTGTTCATGTATGACAGAATGGTCACTTCACTTAACCCTCAGGAAACTATTCCTGTAACTAATGATTGTATGGATAAGGGCATCTGCCAAATGCCATATTAACTTTATCACAATTAGGGTATTCTCAGTAGTTGCTTGACTTTTACATAAAGCATACTGAGGATTCTAATGATACAAGACTAACGAATGAAAACAAGTAGGACAGAAAACTGTGAATTTTTTCTGAGGGACACACTATAGAATACTACTGGGGATGCACTGAATATTCGGTCACCGGAAAATTTTTTTAACGCGACCCAAACAGTGATGACGCAATGATGACCCAACCGCAGCATGCGCGAATTCAGATCGATTAGTCAGCATTTTTTGCGTATACGTGAACACGCCAAACGAACTCAGACCCCTCTGAAATGAACCAGAACGAGATGGTCTCAGTTCGGTTCGTTTTGAGTCCGCAGCACGGTTCGGTTAACTCGCCCCTTTTGAACACAAAGCTCTCCGAGTTCGCTCGTAATATGTATCATAAATATATATATTCTTCAAACATTGCCTGAAGACCCACCTCTTCAAGGAGCACCTTGGTGACTAACTATCTCTCTCACTTCGCTTGCTTACTACCCCAAAAAAAAAAAAAAAAAAAAAGGAAAAAAAAAAACCTTACCCATTCCTTCCTAACCTTGTTTTACCTTCTGACTTTCTTTAACAGGTGTTGCTTAGGTATATCAGATGTGTGTAACTAAAACATCAAAAATTCTTATTATCTAGGAATTTGGACATACTCTGCAAGCAAACAGACAGGATGACCATTTTGCAGTCCCGTCTCCGCAACAGAAAGTCCATGAGTTTGCCCTTGTCTTGAAGGAGGTTTACCATTGGCTGGAGCTTTACTTGAAGGTACCACAGATACCCTGACAGGAACACAGAGAAAAGAACAAATCTGGCACATGTATAAGAACACTGCAGCACTGTACAAAGGATTTAGGGACCAAAGAAAACTATACTTAGAAAATGTATTAATGCTCATGGTAAGCAATTATTTGCTCTGAAATATTCTTTATAAATACAAATAATATCAATAAAGTAAGTAATGATTTTATGTATTAGTTGATATGTTCTTACAACCATTTCCAATCCAATCCCTTTGGCAGCCCTGGAACAATTTAATACAATAGCTAGGGGCTCTGAGGACACCCAAATTAGAGTTCTCTTACAACTAGTTTGCAATATATAAAATGTTTTCTTGTTATTTTTTACTATACTCACGTTTGTTTGCATTTATTGTAATGGTCTAAGAAAAACAAAACACCTACTGCTGAGACAAATGTTTCTGAGCAATCTGCTTAGGTGCCCATTCTTTCCTATCACAAAAAATGAACAGCTTCATATAATGATACATATTTAGATCAGGACTGAGAAAAGAAAATAAATGCTTCCTACCCTCACTTGCACTGATTATAATATCTGGCTGAAAAACACTCCAAGTTGAGGAGTCTAGATGTTAAGGAACAATCATTAGTTAGAATGTGGTAACATTTATTTTACATATTCATGAAACCAAGATAATATCTGCCAAATGTTTACAACAGCTTTTGGCTGCAAATCTCCTAAGACCTATGCCATTTTTGATAATGAGCTGCACAACATGGACATTAATGTATTGTGAAATACTGCAACTGTGTTCTAGGGCCAGCCGTGAAGGCTTTTGATTGGGCCGCGAATCTAAAATCAAGACAGGCCATTGGTCCACAATTGGTTAATTAATATAATCTAATGTGGCCAAGTGGGCCTTGGCAACAATCCATGATAGATAGGTGGGCCTTAATGTTGAAAAGGTTGAGAACCATTGTTCTAGGCCAACAAATATGCATGTGAACGTTCATGAGTAAGCATAGGTTGCAGAGGCTATGACAGGTACACCTCCAAAATCTTAACAGTATATTGCGCGTGCCTGAAGCTGTATGTCAAGCAAACGCTGATCCAGGAGCGCTGGGGTGAGTCAAGACCCAAACAATACCTGACTCAAACCACAACTAACATGAAATTAAATGGAGCAGTGTGAGGTTTGGCTGGAAGAGGTGCCACATTACATTTTTCAAACCAAGCTTCAAACAGGAAACTGATAATTAATTATTTTTGTACATTTTCTGTACATTCTGACTTAAAAACAAGTCACAGTTGTACCACCCCTGTCAAAAATCACCCCACTTAAAACATATTCCAACCAGATGATTCCGACCTACTGAAACAGGGACTGATCAGCTATGCAGGGTAGAGCCTTATCATTGACAATTTTTCCACAAGAATTTTGGATGAGCTGGAATTTCAGACTATTTGCTTCAACCTTCCTTGCTCTGTCCCAAGATGCATTACCACATATTCCTCATCATCAGACCTATTTTCTAAATGAAATGATAAAAGGGTCCAAAATTTCAATGCACACTTGTGCATTGACTTTTGAGGTAATGACTGCCATCTCTCCTGTTCTTTTATCTGACATGCAACCCCATATCATAAATGAAAGGGAAATTATGTTTTTTTAGGCAGTCATCAATAAATGTTTCATTAGAACTGTGTCAGACAGTCCAGATTTGTTCACTAAATATCACTTTCACATGGATTTAAAAAAATCTGGTGGAAATAAAAAATAAAAAAAAAATACCACCTCGGCCATGCATCAAATTTTAACGCAGTGTTGTCCATTATCCCCTAAGCCCCTAAGCCCCTAGTTGAGATACCACACAAAAGCACACACCTGCCATTTTCACCTTTTTTCACCATGAACTAAATGGCTTGCCATTATCGCCCATTTCATTTAGCCAAGCCCATCACCACTTATTCTTTACCAAATTGTCGGTGTCAGACACATCTGTGCCTTCCTTTAACAGAGGCGTGTCCATGCTGGCAAAACCGGAGCATAAGCTCTCGCAGCACTCGTGACAACGGAGCCACTGTCCTGAATCCTGAGCTTTGGAGTTTTGACTCATTTATCTATTTAAGCAATGGGTTTTCTCCACTGTTTTCCGACCCGTTTTAGCTACTATTAGCAAATGAGGGACTTCATGACACACCACTGACTTCCAATCATAAATATATTCTATTTCGATCTTTATTATTATGCCCTATTTTTATTATATAATTGTTATTATTATTATTATTATTATTATTATTATTATTGGATACGCCAGGAAACAAAAAGCCCGTGCCATTCACCCTTTTGCAGGTCTTTGTTTTGGGACATTAAAAGCCTTTGAAACTGATGCGGCAATAAATGCTAGGGAATTATTTTCTCCTTACTATGAAGTCTGGCATCTTAAACAAGCATCGGGAAACTTGTAGCCTGTAGGCTACACCGCAGCCGTCAATATTTAAGCAAACTGTCGAAACCATAATGTTTATTTTTATTTTTAGGAAGAATAATGAAATCGTAATTAAACCAAGGCAAAAGACAGCCTTACCAGAACTTTGTCTACCGAAGCTTGTTTACCCCCAGTTTGTTTACCCCCTAACCCTCCCACCCCAACATATTTTTTTCTTCAGATCTACATCAATCTCACAATTAACCTTTAGTGACCTCCGTTGACAGAAATCCGTCACAGCGACGGAAAACTTTAATCCATACTTTCATGTACAGTAATCCACCGCTTTTGCCGGGGGTTACGTTCCAAGAGCAACCGCTTATAGTGAAAAAACCGCGTTGTTGTGTTTTGGTTTTAAAAAAATGCCTAAAAATGCCTATTCTTATAGTGTAAACCCTAAATATGCCCCAAATATGCTCCCAAAACACTTTAATTTCATTTAAACTCAGCTTATTCAGGGTTCTTCAGGAGGAGTACTGTATCGCAGAGACCTGCCGATTACAGCAGACACTGGACGGTGACTGAGCTCAACAGCCTCTTTTAATCTAATTTACAGTAATAAAACTACTGGGCTTTAAGAAGAACAAAACAAAAAACAAGAGAAACTGGCAATCTGTGCATTCTGGAAAAGAACGGCTGTCCAATGCACAGCGGCTGTCGGCCTGTCTTTCTTGGCCGAGACGCAGATCTCTGCCAGCTGGTGAAGAAAGTCCAGGTTGTTTTTTAGTCCCAGTCTGCCCCTGCTCTGAGTACAGCACACTTTAACTATAAAGCGTTTTCTTTGTGTTCTCACAACAGTACAAAAACATTTATACAGATATATTTTATATGGAAATGTAGCTGAATTTACGTTCATATTTATGTTACAAAATAAGAAGTAAAATGCATAAAAATTGCCACAAATAAGCATTTAAATTGCCACATATTGCCACAAAAAAGCAACAACAAAAATATTTGCAGGTTCCGCATTATTGTGGAGATTTCCGTGGGAAACTATCAGTTAGGTTCTCAGAAAAAATCCACGTGTGACAGAATCCGCAACTCCTGATCAGCGTAAAACCGGGGGGTTACTGTAATCTTCCACACTTACCCAAATTCTTACTGTTGTGTCACAAAAACAGACACCTGTTTCTGCCCATTTCAGTTTTAATTGAATTGTCTATTTTCGAGGCATTTTTGAGTTTTCCATCATGACCTTTCAATTTCCTGCCAAATTTTTGACACCGCTAACTGGGAACATATTTTGCCACACTCTGCATTGGATTTCATTCTTAATGGAGTCTTAATGTCTTTTGCTCTCAACTCTCTCAGATTATGGTGATAAGGTGATTCTCATAAGGTGATGACTCATTTTTCTATAATCATACACTGAATGATTCTATTTTTTTTTTTTTCTTCTACTTGATCTAGAAACAATTTGCTATTAATTTAAATAATTTGCTTGAGGAATATTTCACAAAGCTTGAATGTTTAGCTATTAACAAAATTGTGTTGTGTCAGATCTTGTTTATTTGCTATAATGAAAAAACAACTGGTTGAACATCCTCCAAGTCCAGTGCTTCCATAAATTTTAATTCCAAGCAGTCTAACACTGGTCACCTTAAAGGATACAGAGTTCACATGGTACTGAAGCCTGATTAGGAGCAGCTGTAGGTCCTGTGTGACGAGAGAAAAGCTATTTTAGGTCAGATGACATGAACAGCACAGAATACATGGAGATAATGTACAATGAGGGGAAAACATGCATAGATCATTGTTAGAATCTAAACACCAAAATCCAATTAAATAGAGATTCTATTAGATAAATATGAAAAAATCCTGTTCCATATCTATTACAGAGCACCTGTGAGAGGGATCTTGTAAGGGTGGATGGATCGTGGAGGAAGAACAGGTTGGTGAACATTTATAGCACAGTCTGGCTCCCTTAGCTTGATATCAAATATAAAGGAGGTCTGCAAAACACAAGAGAGGGTTTATTCAGATAAGCTAGTAAAAATACTATGATTATGAGATCACAGCAACTTGTGAGGTGAGGGGCCAGAGCATCCTCACAAATTCTTAGGACTGAGCACAGGGGTCCTCCCTTTGCGAGAGCCAGGTGAGCGGTGTTGAGGGCTCTTTGAAACCCGGGCTCACGGATAGAGCAGGGAGGAAGAAAAAGGACTGCAGGAAGTAAGCCAGAGATTACAGTCAGAAGACAGTAAGGACAGCCTGAAAGAGTGAGTGAGGTAGAGTGGAGAGCCTGTGTGAGATTTCAGCCCAGAGCGTGGAGGTTTTGTTTATCTTTGGTGAACTGATTATGCCTTTTGTTTAAAATGAAACTCCGCTGTGCACTCGCTCCGGTGTCTCTGTGTGTTTCTGGATGTATGTTTATGATGATGATGATGATGATGATGATGAAAGCCTTTATTTGTCACTACACTGTTACATGCAGCGAAATTGGACCCCTATGACCATACATATACACAAACATCACATTTTTGGGGATATACAGGTCAGTCAAGAGGTAGCAGAGGAAATAAGGAAATGTAGAACACATTAGGAGAGAGGAGGAGAGAAAAAAGCTCCTCCCAGACTGTCCTTCAAATCGGGCAGTGTGAGAACAGAAAAAAAACACCTCAACAATAAAGCAAATAAACACATGATCATTAAGACATAACTTGCAACAGGGGAGGGGGTAGAGGGGATGTGGAGGTAGTCCAATGTAGGCAACAGCCATCCGGTCCTGCAGCTAAAAACCGCTGGTCACAGACCTGCCTACCCACACTGGGGGTATAAAGCACCGAAGGCGTGGGATATGGGGAATGTGTGGTGATTGTATGTCTGTAGCTATGTACATATGTATGTGGGTGTGGGTGTGTATGATGTGTAAGCTTGTGTAGCCTGAGAGACTGTCCTTTGTCTGGGTTCCAGACAGTCACAGTAAACAGTCCGCAGCAGGTGTCCTTGGAACAGGGAGAAGGAATTCAGAGCGTCTCATTATCTTGTTCTCCGGGGAAGTTGTTTTTCCTCCCAGCCTGTGGGTGACGGCCCATTCACTGGGCCGTATGCCACAAACTGTTGAGGCAAACTACTCGTTTTTAGGATGCAGTTTGTCTAACATTTCACTGAACATCAGACCATAAGTTTCATTTCAAACTATGGGAATAACAGCTGCCAAATAACACTATGTAAAAGTTAAAAGAAAGAACATCAGAAGATTTTAGATACTGACTGTAGCTAAATACAAAACTCACCTGTGAGCTCTGATGGTGCACCACCACAAGATTATCCACAACATTCAGAGCAAACTTGCCTGTGGTGTTGAGTTTCAGCATGTGAGTCTTCTTGCAGGACCCTTCTCTGTGGAATGGGACAGGAATTCTGTTTATGAGAGAAATACTTTTTTTCCTTTACTGTCTGGCAATTCAATTTATGAAGTAAGTCAACAAAAACGATTTTTGGACAGACCCCTGTATAAGCAAAAGGGAGGAGCTGATTGTTTCCAGAACATAAAAACAAACCATCTATCCAGGACTGTGCAAAGGCCAGGTAATCAGACTGAGAGTGGGATATTACTGTGCGACAAGCAAAAACAATCAATAAGGGACAGGGACAAGTTGTGCCTAAAACTGAAGTATATCAGCTTTCAATAGAACGTTTCAATAGACTAGATTTCAATAGAACCAAAATATATAATGACAAAATAGCAGGGATTGCAATTTGACCTGGGGCAGCTGGTAGCCTAGTGGTTAGGTTTTCGCCCTGCGATCAGGAAGTCATGGATTTGATTCCAAAGACTGCTAAGCACCTCTGAGGTACCCTTGAGTGAAGTACCATCCCCACACACTGCTCCTCGGGCACTGTGTTTCTGGCTGCCTGCTGCTTCACTTGGTGAATGGGTTAAAGCAGAAGAAGAATTTTGTGCTGTTCACACTGTAAACTGTGGTGTTGACAGAATAGTCACTTTCACGTTTCACTTCACTTTCACTACATTTTGGCCAATTAACTTAAAAAATTAACTTTTTAATGTAAATAGGCACAGTATAATTGAATAAGTCTGTATCTGTAACAGATGGAAGAGGAATGTAAATGTTTGAGTATTTTATTGGAATGCACCAATGTAGGATTTGTAGACTTTAGGTACGTACTACGTACCGACGCTGATACCAATCCAGCGCCATGGCTACATCTTGTTCAGAAAAATACAGTTTCCATGTAATTTATATTTATTTCTAGAAGCTTAAACATGAAGTAAAGTTAGAAAAAAAAGCATGTTAGTATTCCACTGCCACTTAAACATTCCAGAGTACAATAAATTCATTATACAGTAACCCTCAGTTTTACGCGGATCAGGAGTCGCGGATTCAGTCACACGCGGATTTTTTCTGAGAACCTAACTGATAGTTTTACACGGAAATCTCCACAATAACGCGGAACCTGCAAATATTCTCCACAACTTTTTTTTTTGCTTTTTCGTGGCAATGTTTTTTTTTTTACACATTTTACTAATTTTGTAACATAAACAGTAATCCAAATATAAATTCAGCTAAATATAAATCAGGGTAGGGAGTAGCGCGGCCACATCCAGACACCTTCCTTAGTTTTTTATTATCTATTGTTTTGCATTTCTACTTTAGTGTGATCCAGAGAATTCCATATGTCTAATTTAAAGCTATTTATTGTTTATAATGTTTGCATAGTCAAAAGGAGCAGTTCAAGATCCATTTCACAGTGACGAATCTTGAATCTTGAGTTATTAGCTGCAGCGTTCCTGTTTTCCTGTTTTCATTTAGTTCATGTAGCCATAAGATACCACCCAAACGCCCTGCGCCTCCTGGCAATGCACCTAAGCGCAAGAGAAGGTGTAAGACACTCAAGAAGGCGGCTGATCTCCTGGATATGCTCTGGGAAGGAAAAAGTTATGTCGCTGTAGCATGCCATTATGGCATCAATGAGAGCACTGTACGGGGTCGGATGGGGTAGCGGGGATGAGAGGGGCACGCGTAGGAGCATACACGATGTGTGGGCATTACTTATGAGTAAGCGAGAGGTGAGTGTTAACTGTAGAAGAAAAAAAACTTTAATAAAAAGAGGCTATTGAGCTCAGTCGCTGTCCAATGTCTGCTTTAACCAGCGGATCCCTGCATGACGAACAGTAAATTATTGAACTGTAAAAATAATTGGTGATTACCAGTACATTTTACTGTATTTTTTAGGGCTGGGAATTTAACGCGTTAATTTGATTAATTAATCACAGAAAAAAATAACATGTTTATATTTTTAACGCAATTAACGCTTAAAGACCTGCCACTGTTTGGCAGACATGCAGTACTTCAATTCAAGACCAAAAATACGTCATC
>JBBPCX010069873.1:0-11033 GCA_037974365.1 Hydrocynus forskahlii | reverse complement strand
CCTCCACTTTAACCAAATCTCACAGTTTCTCCATTAATATTGATAACTCCCTCATCCATCCTTCCCCTCAGGTAAAGAGTCTGGGTGTCATATTTGATTGTACTCTCATTTCAGTCTCACATTAATTACATCACCCGGTTTGCATACTTTCACTTACATAACATTAACCCACTTTGTCTCTTCCTTATTGCCCATGCTGCTGCCATCCTTGTACATAGTCTTATCACTTCCCGGATCGATTATTGCAACTCCCTCCTATTTGGTGTCCCAAATAAGTCCCTACATAAATCTCAACTTCTTCAGAATTCTGCGGCTTGGGTCATAACTCATACTCCCTTAAAAGATCACATCACCCCAATTCTTCAACAGCTTCACTGGTTGCCCATAGAAGCTAGGATAAACTTTAAAATTTTACGTCTCACATTTAAGTGCATCCATAACCTTGCCCCTCCTTATCTGTGTGATCTGCTTCATATCGCTGCTGCTTCCCGCGCTCTCAGATCTTCACCTGCCATTCATCTTGTTGTTCCTTCTGCACATCTTATCACCATGGGGAACAGAGCTTTCAGTCACTCCGCTCCTCGGCTCTGGAACTCACTTCCTCCAGTCATAAAGAACATATATTCTTTTCCCTTATTTAAGTCACAGCTCAAAACACACTTGCTTATTCGCTTTAAACACAGATTTTACATGTTGTCAAATCTTGTTTATTGTTTTGCTATTTTAATTTATTGTTTTATTGTTTATTTTTTCTCTCTGTAAAGTGACCCTGAGTTTTAGAAAGGTGCCCTCAAATAAAATGTATTATCATTATTATTATTAATATTAATATTAATATTAATGTTATTATTAATATTAATATTAATGTTGTTGTTATTATTATTATTATTATTATTATTATTATTAACTAAGTCCATCTATAAAGTGCAGTTTAAGACTATAAGGTGCAGTTTAAGACAACGTACATACAAGCATGGGAGATCTGACGAATTATGCTGCCTTTTTGTAAAATGCTTCAATAAGGCTTATACAGTTTATACAGTCAGTTTATAACACTGATAATGATGAGAAATAGATAAATAATATGCATATCAGAGAGAAAATATGTTGTATTAAAAAAAATAAATAAATAAAAAGGTGCATTTAGAGGTGCATAGACCCAGTTTATACTGTCAGGTTCTAACTCTGAGAAATGCTACCGTGAAGCAGGGCGTTCTGATGATTCATTGTCGAAAAATGTTCCCTTGAAGTTTATACAGCTGCCAATGTCCCATGGTAGCACAGATTTATTTTATGGACGTGGCACAGTATCCCAAGACAGTGGAACTGCACATGCGCAGAAGGGCACTGTAGCACATAATTGAAATTAACAGGTTTGTTTGACACCCCTAATATATATATATGGCCTCATCCCTGGCCAGGGATGCTCCAGGGGAGAGTGCGAGATCCGCTAGCCTTCCTTGCAGCCACTGCCTCCTCGGAGGAGGTCCAGTGGCACATTGGGGAAGCATGGGATCAACTGGATCAGCTGGTCACGAGCTCTGCTCCTGAGCCAAGAAGCTTCGCTCCTGGGCAGGCTACAGCCGGTGGCTGCATCCAGAAGGTTAGGCCTTTTAGCGGAGCAACAAGGCCCCTTCTCAGCACCCTTAGGCCCCTTCTCAGCGCCCTTAGGCCCCTTCTCAGAGCCCTTAGGCCCCTTGGAAGACCTGCTAGGCCCATTAGTGGAGCCATTAAGGCCCGTACCAGCGCCTCCGCAACCTCAGCCACCAGTTCGAGCCCCACAACGTCTTATGCCTCGCCCGCTGGCCCCGCAGCAGCCTCAACCACCAGTGCCAGCCCCACGATGGCTTATGCCTTGCCTGCTGGCCCCGCAGCAGTTTCAGCCCCCTTGGCCTGGCTCCCAGACGGCTCTAGCCTCCCGTGCCGGCCCAGCAGCAGCTTCAGCCTCCTGTCCCAGAGGCTCCGGGGGCACGCTGCACACTAGAGGCTCCTGATGCCCACTGCACTCCAGAGGCTCCACCCTACTGCACTCCAGAGACTCCAGTTCCTGTTCCTGAGGCCCCGGCTCCCGCAGTGGCACCAGTTCCTGTTCCTGAGGCCCTGGTTTCAGCTGTGGGGGCCTCGCCCCAGACAGATGGAAGGGGCCCGCAAGTGGAGCCCGTGTGTGTTTCCCACCTCCTCCCCTACCCTGCTGTTGGATAGACTCGGCGAGGGAGGGTTCTTGTCGGCGCCCTTTGGGGGGGTATTGTGACATCCCTAGTCAGCGGCTGCTAGAGGCCGCTGTTGTTTCAGTTTTGTTAAGTTGACTGGGGGTGTGGCCTCATGCCTGGCCAGGGAAGATCTGTAAGAACTCTCGGTTAGCCAGGGATAAAAGACTGATTAGTGTTGTGTTTTATGTTTAGTTTCTGCTTAAATATCATGCTTTTAGTTTCTTAGGTTGTGGGACATCCAACACATATACTTGAGTGTCTGTTCAGTTCCCTAGTTTCTGTTTGGAGTTTTTGGGCCCTTGTGCCTTCTTGCTTTCTGCTTTGAATAATAAAGGGAAAGAATGGAAGTCTGCTCCTGTGCCTCATTCCTGAACGGGCACAGCCCGATCATGACACTATCAACATGTGCACATTCATAAAAATGGTTGGCCGTGGGGGTCCCCTGGTGGGCCATGAGGGTTCTGCAGTTGGTCCTCTAGAGGTCATTTACAACAATTATACATATTTGTTTATTTTCAATTTTGTAAAAACATTTGAAATTCCCATTGAATATTAATGAAATATTTTCATTAAAATGTGATCAGAACTAAAATGACAAAGGTATGGATTTAACTATTTTTGATCTAGAATGTATCGCTGGTGGTAAATCACAATTGATGATCAGTGGGTAGCAGAACAATTTCAGATTTCAAATTGGGCTGTATCCTTAACCCTTAGAAGACGAGCAGCACAGTTTTGTGCCAGAAGTGCACTGAGTGGTAAATTGTTGTCATACATCAAAACAGCTCCTTATATGGAAGCTCCCCTGGCCTACTTAGACATCCTTTTGGTATTGATGCTCACGGTGTCAGAGATTATGCTGGGCTTTGTGTGGTGTTTCTAAGAGTGAAAGATCAGCAAACAGCAGACATGTAGGAGTGTAAACACCAGTTTTAGACTATTTTATTTTAATTAGATTATTTTATTTAATTCTATTTTATATGGGCAGCTGGTGGCCTACTGGTTAGGGCAATCAGAAGGTTGTGGGCTTGAATCCCAACACTGCTATTGGCACCTCTGAGGTAGCCTTCTTCTAATGATCACTCGAGTTATTTGGCATACTTAGACATCCGTTTGGTATTAACAGGGAATTTGCCCCCCTTTGCAGCAGTAACAGCAATTACTCTTCTGAGAAGCCATTGGAACATTGCTGTGAGGATTTCATTGCAGCTACAAGAGCATTAGCAAGGTCAGGTAGTGACGTTAAATTAGATCTAAATCCAAGCAACACTGCAGCACATTTCAGAGGTACAGAATGGAGCTCCATCCCTCTACAGGTCAGAGCTGGGGGACTTTATATGCCTAAGTTAACACTTGGGCATTGGGACTTTAGGCTTTAGCCTCATGAGTAGCTGCTCTTTGTCTTGCATTTCTGGGGAGATTGTTCAAACTGTGGGTGTGCTGTTGAACTGTTTCAGCAATGAGTTCTTGGACACTTTTGGACATAGTCAAATGCAAAATTTTTGTGTAGATGTTTTAATGTCTTGTGAAAAGCTACTGTCTTTTCAGATGGAGAGATGATTATGTTACCCAGCTGCTGTGGCTACATTGTAATGCATGTCATTCCTGATTGACTGGGGCAATGGAGTAGCTGTAATATACGTGGAGGAGAAATGGGAGCATGAAAGATTAGTGAGGTACAGTGGAGTTTGTTTTGCCTCTGCTGTGTGTCAGAAAAGGTCTTCTAGTAGGTAGGTGTGAATGGGCTCTCTATAGAAGGGGATAATTGCACTCACCAGCATTCACCACCTATTGTGTGTGTGTGTGTGTGTGTGTGTGTGTGTGTGTGTGTGTTTGTGCGTGTGTGTCATGTGAGTATGAGAAGAAGAGAAAGAGAACAGAAAAAGCCAAGTGGTTTTTGTGAACATATTAAGTGCCACTGTACCCCCCTTTAAATGCCCTCTCAATTCCACCCTTCAATGAGAATCTTGTCAATTTTGTTAGCTTGTTCTGCAGCTATTGTTGACATTTTTGTAAGAAACATTATAGTGAACTAGTTAAGTGGGTGCTGATCTACCATTAATATTTATCATCCACTACTTATACTACTTTTTAGATAGAGCCAAAGCAGATTTAAAGTAACTTAAGATTTTAAGTAACTTATATAAGATACATATTTATTTATTTGTTTACTTGGATATCAAGCTGTAATTTTGTCTGTTTCATATGAAATAAATCTGTAATTAAGCAGGTGTGTCCATACCTCATGAACTGACCTGCTCCACAGTGCCAGGTAACCAGTAGCCTATGAAGATCTGAAGTTCTGTAATGCTGAAGTTGGGCAGCTGGAATAAGCAGAGCAGGGACAATATTGTCACGAGCCATCTAAACTGACAGAGCTATATTTAAAAAGAAGAAATAGCCGGTAAGATGGATGGAGAGTAAGATGGATGGAGTAGCCAGCTGACAGCAACATATTTCACACTCTACTTCCATCGGCTTTCATATCGTTTTGTTTGCCTGTCACCTGCTGGCACCCTGACCAGGATTATCTTGTCAGAAAATTGCTGAGTTCAGAGGCTTTGCGTCCGACTCTGTGCAGTCGTTGCTTTCCTCTTATGAGCTGCTGGGGGGATTTGAGCTATGGCTTTTTTGCAGGCTGTGTGATTGTGTGTGTGTGTTGTGCGGTGGGGACAGTGGAGTGGCGCTGGAGGATTGCCCTCACAATTCCTACACTAAGTGCAGAAAACTGAGGGTGAATAGAAAGACCTGAACTGAACTTATGTTTGACAGTGTGTGGTAGATATCAGAGCAGGTTAATGCATTCTAAACTCTTATCCCATTTTTTCTGTCTCTAGCACAACCACTTCAACTAAGGAAGGCCATGTTAATTAGTTGACAGGGTACTTCAGGACCGTGGTTGAGAACCATAGCCTGCTGTTAAAATTTTTGCAGTTAAAATAACATAAACATTAATGTAATCAAATAAAAATAACACTCCCAGGGCATTAACATTTTATCTAGTTTGTTATAGAAAAACAAGTTACCCTCAGAGTCCAGAGCATGGGTGGTGGAAACATAGCGGGGGTGGGGTGTCCGCCCACTGTTCCCCCCCGAAAAACAGCCAAGATGTATAGTGCTGCACGCATGGACTAGACATTTATGTGCATTCAGTGTAATGGTCTATGGTGTGAAACTCTTGCACAGTCTTGCAGAACCAAAGCAGAAGCTTTGATACCATTTGCCAGATAGTAGAGGAGAGAAGAGTCCAGAGGTGGGAATGGTCTTTCAATGGGGTCCACATCAGTGAGGACCTCACCTGAACACTGAACACCACACAGCTGGTCAAGAAGGTTCAACAGCAGCTGTACTTCCTGAGGAGGCTGAGGAAGTTTGGTATGTCAGCCAAGATCCTTAGCAACTTCTACAGCTGCATTGTGGAGAGTACACTGACCAGCTGCGTCACTGCATGGTACAGCACTACTGCTATGGACCACAAACGCCTGCAGAGAGTGATAACAACTGCGGAGAAGATCACCAGTACTCCACTGCCCTCTCTGCAGAGCATCTACCACTGCCTAGTCCATAGGAGAGCTGCCTCCATCCTCAAAGACCCTACACACCTCCAACACAGACTGCTCACACTCCTGCCCTCGGGACAAAGGTTCAGAAGTGTGAAATCTAGAACCTCCTGACTCAACAACTCCTTCCCCACTGCCATCAGACTCCTTAACAGCTGACTGTAATTTTGCACATTAAGCTAATTTTGCACATTAAGCACCTTTGCACGTCCCCTTCATCTACCTCATACTGTAATTTTTGCTCTTTTGCACATTTCCTTCATTATGCAAATGCACAGTTAATATTATCCACATCTGCACACTTAACTTATTATTATTATTATAAATTATTTTATATATTTTTTATTCTATTTTAATTTTATTTAAAAACTAAATAGCTTAACCTAACTTCGGCATTTGTGAGTGGAAAGCAAAGAAAGAATTTCATTGAACAGAGAAATGTAATTTCTACTGTACACATGACAGTAAACGTTTTGAATCTTGAATCTTGAATCTTTGAATATTTGGTGAATAAAGCCAGAGGAGACTGTGGAAAAAATAAAGAGCATGTAAATATGAAGTAATAGCACTACAATAAAGGAACCTGAATAAGGTCCTGATCTGTTGAATACAGAGTTCTGTGCCTTGGTTTTCCACTGAGGTTCAGATTTTCCCCTGCAAGCAAACAATTTTGACATAAAAAGAAATAAACTGGTTTAAATATGGTTGCCTTTGGCATGTAATCACTGAATGTAAGGAGCTTCTGGCACCAATGATCTTCCACTGACTACAGGTCTCTAAATCTGACAATACACCCCTCCTCTCCATCCTTCCTCCAATCCCTCCATTCTCCATTACACAGAGGCTTGAACAGCCCACAGGTAATCAATACGAAAGGCCTATAATTTTATTAGATTGCATTGCTTAGAGCAGGAGTCTGGTGGTCCATTCGGGTCCCATCAAGTCTAATGATGCCTGTGATTCACTGGACTCTTGTAGCTCAAAATCAGGATAATTCTTGAGTGAAATCACTCCGATTCCAATCCGCACATGGAGCACTCAGCAGTGCCTTTAGATCTTGAGTTTTAGCTTTTGAAGAGCTTCTACTCATTAAAGGCAATCCATCACCACAATCCACCATTTCTTTTGAGAACTCCTCAAAGAAGGCAAGAAACCTAGGTGTCATACTAGATGAAGAACTGCCATTCTCGTGGCATGTTGACCACCTATCCAGGACTTGCAGATACTTTCTTTACAGCAGAAGAATTTGACCCTGCGCAGTTACTTGTCTGGTCATCTCTAAATTGGACTACTGTAACACTCTGCTGGCTGGACTCCCATTGAAGGCGACTGCTTCAGCTGATCAGAATGCAGCTACGAGAATAGTCTTCAACGTTCCGAAATTTTCGCACATCATGCTTCTACTACCGAACCTGCACTGACTTCCTGCTCACATTAGGTTCAAAGCCTTGCCTTCAAGGCCAAGAATGGACTTGCACCTCCTTAATTTATCAAGCAGCATCTCACTTCTTGTTCTCTCAGAACATCAAGCATTGATTGTCTTTAACCTCCGCGGCTCAGAAGAAGAGGAAGACATGCATCAAAACTCTTTTCAGACCTGGCCCCCCAGCGGTGGAACAAACTTTCTCTGGCAATCTGCTGAGTCCCTTCATGTCTTCAAGCATCATCTGAAGACCCACCTTCTCAATGAGCATTTAGGGGACTAACTAGTCCTCACACTTACTGCTTGCACATTTTTTTTCTGTATATAAAAAAAACCCTCCTCTCACTCTTGTCCATGTTTTTTTTTGCCAACTTGTGCTAACCTCTGACTTTTTCTTTTCTTTGACAGGGTTTGCTAATGTGTGCAACTTAACTGGTAGTAACCTACACCAGATGTTGGTTTGAGTTTAGCTTTGCAGGTATGAAGAACAGAGGTAGACTACTCAAAGTACTGTGCATCACTCTAAATAAGAGCATCTGCCAAATGCCATAATTTTAACTGTGACTGTACCTGAAGAAGTTCACTTGGAGTTCTGGAGAACCAGACATTCTCATCCAGGGTGGTTTTCTCGACCACATGAACAAAATAGACTTCAATTAACTTCAGTGTTTTATTAATTGCTTTGACCCACAATTGTTAGGATGAAGAAAATAGCAGGTGAGACAATCGCTGACATTCCTCACCATTTTAATTATTTCCTATTTTATTTGTGGTTTCTGATCCTTGATCAGCTTTTGCGCCAAAACTAGCTGTCCAAAGGAGATAAAGCCAAAAAATTCTCAGCGTATGCCAGCTGAATGATTCTTGAAATCCCAAGGCTTTCAGGGAATGAAAGCATGCCTTAAATTTTGACTCTAATTAATCATTAAGTCTTTATAATCACTTTATCTATTGCAACTGTGTGAGTCTGAATGAATTAGTTTGCATTGTAACTGTTTTATACGTTAGGTGTGTCAGGTCTGGGGTCTATTAGTGTGGGCGACCACTAGAGGGCGCCAAGGGGTGCGTGTTGTGTTTTGTAGTCCTGATCACATCGGAGTTAAGTCAATTAATGATTGGTGTCAGCTGCCGGTGTGATCAGGAGCAATTGGGTTTATGTTGGGATTGGGTGTTTGGGTTTCTGTGCAAGTATTTAAGTTAGTTTGAGGTGGACCTCAGGGTCGGTCCACTGTTACCCAGGCTTGTGTGTTAGGTTTATGACTTTTTTTTTTGTAAATCAACCTTAATCTGGTTTCAGGCCCTCGAGCCTGTTTCTGTTTTCATTTAATAAAAGAAACCTAAACGTGGATGCTCATGCATTTGCCTGTTGCTTTGACCAAGAAAGAGAGAGGAGCCGTGACAGAGTGCCGTAATTCAAAATCCTTGAAAAAAATAATGGATGTGCACCAGAGGCTTCTCTTACACCTTTCTCTCTGAAATCAATAAGCACCTTAATAGTCCTGTGACTCTGCATTTCTTTTCTTCTCCACTCTAGGCCATTTCACTATTGTTATAGAGGGCAAGGGGTCCTCTGCAGCTCAAGGTCTCGCTGTGCGCCAGCACCTGTTAGAGTGTTACCAGGCTGCCTTCAAATTTTTACTAATACTGTTTACTAATACAGTTTTACTAATACAGAATGTAAACCAGTATTAGACAATATTAGTTTATTTTAAAATACCATTTTTTACAGTGCACACATAAATGATAACACTGTAGGCATAATTTGGATGTCACTGATGTCTACAAATACATTTTTACAACCTTTTGCATTTAGATACTGCATTTTCTGTTGTTTCTGGAACACAAATATTATGTATATTATTATATTTATCCATATATTAATACATATATATGTAGTAGCAGATTTCTGCGAAGTAGAATAAGGACTTCTGTGCAGGTAATGCTGGTTGTATATGTGTGTCCAGGTAAACCTCTGTATGTGTGTGTGTGTGTGTGCATCATCAAATGATGGCATGCCTCAAAGTCTCACAGCACGGTAGAAAATTCTCTAAAACAGCATAAATACTGTGAGATATTTGTCAGATATTTCTTAAACTGTGGTCTGCTGTATAGTAATAAAACACAACACTGATGGGATGTGGTGGAATCTTTAAATGTGATTTTCCAAGTTCTAGCTTTTCTGTTTCTGACTGAGATGTCTCAAGAATTCAGAATGCCTGTAAGGGTTGATTTAGCATAAAGCATCAAAGACCAAAATACACAAGAGCTCTGAAGGTGCTGTGGTTTTGCACAGTGACTTGTCTTTTTGGTCATTTCCCCTGGTCACAGACTAAAGATTAACAGAAAAGTACTTTTAAAACTTGAGTGTAAAAATATGCTGATCAGTGCAGTAATCTGTTGCCAGACTGGGTGTAATTTGCCTGATTACTTTACTACAAAAACATTACATAAAATATTACTCTCTTAATTTTACCAGATCCCCTCAGATATTTTTTTTTCTTAGTCTACCGAGCACCATTAAATAATACATGTGCTCTGATGTAGGTGCATAGGAGTGCAATGTCCATCAGAAGTGACAAGGGAGAATGAGAAGAGAGAGAAACAGAGAAAGAGAAAGAAGGAGAATGAAAGAGCGGAGGAGACACATCGCGGGTGAAAGAGAGAGAGAGAGAAAGAGAGATTGTTTAGCCCCTCAGGACAGCTTTCTTGTCTTAGCTCGCCTGTAAAGGCCTCCAAGGCTCTTAGATGCGCTCTCTATTTCTATGGCCGTTCCAGTCCTCTCCTCCACGGGGAAGCCAATAGAAGTGATAGAAAGCCCACTGGAACATATTAAACCCAGAGTGACTTTTCCTATTGCTCACCTTCCCTCGCCTCCGCGAAACATGCCACACTGAAAGCAGGGCTTTCGTCAGCCTTTGGGCAATTACTGTCTGGGAAAGACAGTCATTTAAGTTCTTAAAGAGATTTGGAGAAAAAGTCTGTGCAGTCATTGGTGGTATTTAGTAAAAAAGTCAAATATATTAATTTGGCCCATTATCATACATAACACATTAAGGCCATTCATTGTGCTTTACAGTAATAAAATAAAAATATATAAAAATATTAGGAAGTAAAAAAATAAAAGAGGAGAACTAAGAGAATAAATTATAAAAGAATTAAAAGAAGATTAAAAGAGCAATGGAAGTGCAGATTTTTGTTTTAAAAGTGCAATCAATCAGTAAAGGTATTTAGTTAGCTGTTTTTTGTTTTTTTTTTACCAATTTTATACATTTTCATAGATGACAGCATGTTATACGTAAGCCAGAAACCACATCCCAACAAGTCTGAGATGATGATTCAGGCCTGCAGTTTGCTTTATGCTAACTGGCTGGCTGCAATATTCCATTCTTAGTTTTATAACTCTAAAGGAAAAAACAGCAGAAAACTGCTTGTCTGATCATCTACATCTGTATTTATTATTATTATTATTATTATTAAGGGACTGCCCCATTGGGGGCATTTATTATATCTTATTATATCTTATTCTTCCGTCGCAATTAATGCGGCCCGAACCGAGGCGCGCACCCAGGCAACCTATATATCAAAACGTTCGGCTCGTCAGCGCGAGGTGTGGTATTACTTTTATTTCACATTACCGTGGTGAAGTTACACGCCCACAAAGATGGCCGAAATCCCATAGAGAATGAATAGGGCTCAACTTTCGGATCGTCCTGCTCTGACACGCTTTGTCCGAAACTCACCAAACTTCATGTGACGCGTCAGACCAACTCCCCCGACACACAAACGTGGTCGGTGATGACCTGCACTCGTCTTTTCCTTGTCTTTCGCTCATCCCTTTTT
>JBBPCX010069872.1:0-11034 GCA_037974365.1 Hydrocynus forskahlii | reverse complement strand
GTCCAACTGCAAACAATAATAACTTTGTATGACGGAATTGTGAGCTTTTAAAGTTGGTAATGCAGAACACACAAGATTGCTGCCAAAATAGGGGGTGAAAGCAAAATGGGTTAAAACGATGCTACACGGGTCAGCAACCCTGAGCACACCTGCCACAGTTGGCCTGCCGACGTTTTCTCAAAGGCACGCCAGTAATGGTGCGCATCAGTGACAAAGGAACAAGTCTGCTAAGTCCCTTTACACACTCCTGTACAGTAGGTGGCGGTATGCACCAAAGAGACGTTACTCTGCAATATATTAAGTAGAAGAAGGGAACAAGAGCCGCAGATTTTCGAGGTGTGTGAGTGCAGGGCTGTAATCTATGTGATACACAGGTGTATGCCATATAACCACTTAGAAAGTTCTTGGGTTTGCGAATATCTAGTAAAACATAGGCTGCAATACTGACACCGCTGTAATAGAGCAAGACAGGATACCCACTACAGCAGAGTAGACTACAGCACTGCTGATTTACAATGCATACAGTGGTGTCTCAGGCATTGTCAGGGCTGCCTGGTATTTAGACTTGTTAGATTTATATGCACCACCATAGCAGACCAAGGGGTATGAGGAAGTTCTTCCATTCTGGGTCATTAACAGTACTACGGTTTTATTTCCATACTGTAGGCCAGGCCTACATGTATATAAATGTAGAAATTCTGGAAGTTATAATTGGTTGTGATTGTATTTAGAATTTGGCTTCCCCATCCCCCCACTTTTGGAAAGCTTGATACGCCCCTGCCTGAGAATTCCTGCCTCCTTCATCAGTGCCTCGCCAGAATGTGGCCCTCCATCCTAACTCTCTCCTTCTTCCACCATCTTACCTGATAGAGCCTCCACCCCCTCTCCTCCTGCCAGTGATGACTCCAACATCCATGGACCGTTCATCACCATAAATGAAGAAGAGAGGAGAAGATTTTGCAGACTCCATCCTGCCAAGGCGCTGAGCCCAGATAGTACAAGTCCACAAGTGCTCAAGTTCTGCACCTCCCAGTTATCTGGAGTACTGCTAAAGATCTTTAATTCAGTACCAAGAAAGTACCTGTTCTATCACAATTCTTTTTCATCCTATACACATCTGACTTCAAGTTCAACACAGAGGGGCTGCTATCTGCTGAAATTCTCAGATCGCTTAGCAAGAGTCGGTTGACTCGGAATATAGAATGGCTGTGGACAGTTTTGTTAAATGGTGGGAGCAAGTGGATCATAACCTTAACCCTGTCCATTAGGTCAGGGGTGGATGTGGACTACAAATATGTTGGTGTGCACAAGGACAATAAGCTCGACTGGTCAAAAAAGCTTGCCACATATAAGTATGGGAGCCTGTACTTCCTATGGGGTCTCAGATCTTTTAGAGTCTGCAACACCATGTTGCAGTTGTTCTATTAGTCTGTAGTTGGCCATAGCATTTTCTGTGCTGTGGTGTGCTGGGGTTGCAGCATGAAAGTGGCAGACACCAAGAGACTTAACAAACTGATCAAGGAAGTGGGCTCAGTGGTGGGTAAGGAACTTGGCAATGTGGCTGAAAGAACAACAATGACTAGACTTCTGTCCATCATGGACAATGCTGATCACCCACTCCACACTGAACTGAGAAGTACTTTTAGCCACAAACCAGTGTAAAGTGCACCACTGAATGTCTCCCTACTGCCTTAAAACCCCTCCCTCTGTGTGACGCTGCTTTCCTGTGCATTATATGTGCAGTAGTCTTACCATGTGCAGTTTTCTTATTGGGGGCTACCGCATTTCACTGCATACAAAACCATTATATGTGCAACAGTCTTACCATGTGAAATATCACTGCATATGTCAATATGACTTATACTACTTATGTCTGTTGCATGCAATAACGGACTCCTAACCACCAGTTGTTAGTAGTAACTCACTGAACTGTAAATTGCTTATCTACAGTATTTATGTCCCAGCATTAGTGTATTTACTATAGTGTATTTCATATTTTTTCTGTGGAATTTTTATTGGATTTATTTATCCTTTATATTTTATATTGTTCTTGTCTCTGTCTCTGTGTGTCTGTGCAGTCGTAATACAAGCAATTTTCTCCAGGATCAATAAGGTCTTTAGATTCTGAAATCTGAAAAAATTTAAAAAGATTTGCCAATGGACAAGCACATTATCACAAGATAAAACTAACTATTGTAAAAAAAAAAAAAATTGGCATGACTTACAAGGTGAGCAAAAAAACACTCAGAACAGGTTAAGCAAAGAAAAAAATGTTTATTTTGCATTAGTATTTTTGTTTACATACTATATTTACATTGCAATAACACACGATATACAACACATATTTGTATCATTATGAAATTAAAAAAACAAACAAAAAAACGTAACCAGCTGTTTGCTAACTCGTTAAAATTGAAATATGAGAAACAACTGACCAACATGGAGATGTGAGGGTGAAGTGAATGAGTTTTTTTTTTAAATATCACTATTATGACAGGGTTGGACACAGCATGCTCAGGCTAAACCTCTCACACACTCACACACACACTCATTCACACACACACACACAGTTGCTCATATAGCTCTTGTGTACATTAATCAACTTCAGTCTTTTCTTCTGCTATTAACCATTTATTAATACTGTATTTTTTTAGAACACAGATGTCCATTAAATAAAAAGTGTTAGTATGTCTAGCCATCTCTCCAGTCATAGCTTTGGTGCATTTCCAGCCACTTCACCGCCACTTTTAAGTGTACAGTATTCAAGTATGGACATAAACATATTCTTGAACAGTGCTTGGCTGGGAAAATGCTCATAGCTCATGGCAAAAAAACGGCACTAGAACCAATAAACTCCTGAACGTTACATAAAGGTTTCTGTTTGTGGTTTAATGACAGGATTGAAGTGTCAGAATAGGTTTTAATTCAACCGTACAGGAGCATTGACATATGCATACTGGAAATTATGGACAATCCATCTTTCTGCTGAGAGTGTGGGGTAACACTTTCACTCAAACTTTTAGCTGTAAAACTGAACCTGCAATGTTGAGATCCATACTATGGACATTTGGACCTAGGTATGACTGCTTCATCCAAGTTGCCACTAAATATTCTTGTACTATGTTGCACATCTAGCGTCAAAACGTCATGTGACTCCATAAGGCCTTTACAACTACATATTTGAGCAAAATGTTAACAGAAAATCAGTTGTTCAAAAAGCCAACTTACACTCAAACATTATAGTGCCAAAAAGGGTTCTTTGGAGCAATGCCTTACTAATTTTGATTCTCTAAATAAGCACTGAATGGATGGAATGCAAAGTTGTACAGTTAGCAAATTCCCAGTTTAATAATGCACAGACATTCTAGTATATTTGTTGTCTGTTGACTCTATTAGATGGCAGTGGTGGATAATGTTTGTTTATTTGATGTTTGTTAACACCTTTATATTGAGTAATATTACTTAATTTGATTTTATCAACAGCTAGGAAGCCAATTTGCCCACTTTAAACTATACTTAAATAGCTGAATATAATAAACCAAAAACCTTTATCGCAGTTATGGCAATTAAGCATCAGCTTTAACTTTTAGGTCCTGATAAAAGAAGTAATCTTTAGCCTAAACAAACAAATACCACATTCATAGATGCCATTTAAATACTGTAATATGATGCAATAAAACAAAAGAATGTAAGACAAAACATTGACCCAAAAACACTTGAGACCTTGATGCTAAGATGTAAATAATAAGCTATCAGCTGCACCAGGAAGATAAAGTACCTTTATTGATCAAAAACAGAGATTTCAAATGAACATTTCTGCTCTGGAACAGTTAAGGATGATCACGTTTTTGGTTTTGTTGCCCCTCAAATTCAGTTCATTACAGGTTTTTGTTTTCATTTCTCAAACCAGTTCAGACCCCTTACTCAAAACTTTAGGGGCCAAAAAATTGTTCTCCAAAGAACCCTTTTTGGCACCTTTATTTGGAAGGGTGCAAGAGGTTGCAGATAAAAATGTCTGATTCAGAAAGATATGCAGCGCACCATTGAGTAACGTTAACTACAGTACCAGGCCAGTGCCTTGCGGTTTAGAGTATAAGGCCTCCTAAATATACACATCCACTGATTTGTGGGAATTTCTTGGAAATATCTATCTCAGCATGTTATACCTGGTTTATGGTTTATTCTACACAACCACATTTAAAACTATTTCATTCATTTACATACATAGACAACTTAAAAAAAATTTTTTTTACTTTTATAAATTATTACGCCTTGTCATTACACAACTCAGCCATGTAAATGCCTATGGACAGAACTAAGGGGAGTGAATTTCTAGAGTCTGAAAAACCATGATAAATCTTTTAAGCATATGTAAGAAAAATAATTGTTCACAAGAGTAAAGGGACTGATCATCTGCCGTTAATCTGTGAATCTGCCTGTGAAAAGCACCTACATGAAGACATCATACTTCACTGACTGGAACCAAGATTAAAAGAATTTAAATTAGATAAGTAAAAAAGGTCTAAATGGAAATCATGGCAAATGACCAACTGGCGTTCCTTGCCTACTGTTAGCAGCATGTCAGCAAAGCACAAATAGCATATGAGATTTTCTTGTTTGATGGAATTGCTTAGCACTGTGCTAATTTCAAGCCTAGCATTATGGCCCACAACTTCTCTGATCACTCCTAGCTGATCTCAAAACTAACAATGACTAGAATATCTATGATTCTAATGATTACTTACTCTTAAAAGCACTGGTGTATGACAGCCTTGGGTGTGGGGGTCACGCACAAGTAGGAATTTCTCAAAAATTAGTTTCAGTTACACTAAAAATAAATAGACTTAAAAGTTGTTGTAATATGTACACATAACCGATGCTGGGCAGCACCATGTATGTTGAAAACATTAATTTGTACATTTAAAATAGTCACTTTTTGCTTCAGGGATAGATGACATTCCAAATCACACATCAGCTTTCACTTCATTCTGGACTGGTCAGTGGAAAAGAAAACTTCAGTAGAAATTCAGCAATCCAACAGACGCATCATGACAAAATTTTGTTACCGTTCCTGCCCAATTTGGGTTACAGTTTGCATCTTTGTGTTGTTGGTGTTTGTTGGTCTGTCTGTCCCCTGTCTGCTGACCTGCATGTTTACTCCCTGTGTAGGCCTCACTGTGCATGGCATGTAGTTAAGTTTCCCTTCTTTAGCGTAGCTTTAGCAATGACTGATTTCCTAGGTTTTATTTGAGCTTCTTTTCCATCGTCTTTACATGGCCATTCCGTTTGTACTTGCCATTGGGAATCCCGTTGTGACAGTGTCCATTAGCTTTTTCTGCTGAGACTGACCCACGCCTCAGCCAGGACTGGAGGAACTTGTTTATCTGGTACATGCAGTAGCAAATGAGCAGTAGCCCTGCACCCATCACCATGGCAACGTCCAATAAGAAGTACTGGTAGGTGGGGACACTGTAGACGGCAGAGCGCAGGTGCTCTGCGCCGTGGTGACGCAATATGTAGCTGATCCAGTAAACGGCACGGGTCACTGGATGACCGGGTTGATCCTTGTGGATTTCAGACAACTTCTGGGCTCTCTCCCGATAGCTGGGTGGCACAGAGAGATAGATAGAGGGGAAAGGAAAAGGGGGAAAATAATGGGGAATGGGTGGGTGAGGCAAAAAACATAACATGACTATAAGCATCTCTTAAATGGCCCAATGGAAACATCTATTAAAAGGCTCATATTCATTTGTTTTACATTTTACTTTTCCACTTATGCTTTTTTGCAGGTTTGTGTACAAAATCATTTAACTGTTTTCACATAATTATCCAAAATCTCTATCACTTACAATTAAACAGGCTGTTTTGTTATTGTGTCTTTAGGACTGATGTAAATGTCTTCCGCTGTGACTGGCTGCCCTGGGTTGTAGCTCATTCAGAGCCCAGGCTGACTAACTCCTTATGAATGGGCAGAGCTAATCAGCTATAGGTTGAATAACAGGATAAATGTAAGCAACAAATTCAAAACAGGCATTTTTGTAGTATATATGGACAGCATGCATGGGAGGGGTTACATTAAATTTGGAAAATTCAGCAATGTTTCCATAGTATGTCAAACAGTATTTCTAAGTGGGGAAATATCAGTTTTCCATGATATGGGCCGTTTAAGGGAGCTAGTTTTCTGCAAGCAAACCTTTGGCCACAAGATGGCTCACGCAATCACATCCACGTCGTTCTATTTGGGTACAGGGAAGTATTTACCTCACACCTCCAGGTTTGGAATTCCATTTACAGTAGTGTCATTCATTCTGAGTGATGTGGACAGGCTGAACAGGTTTTGAACTGACAGAGATTTCTGACAGACACGTGTAGAAATCATGTGGCACCTTCTGAACATGTGAATATAAAATAACCAGCAGCATCTCAGAGGACCAAAGACATCATTTAAATAACATATTAAGGCGAAAGACACGATATCATTGCACTGTTCTTGAAATTATCTTTGATGGTATATTACTAGGCAACCAGAACCCACTGTTAGCAAGCTAAATTCTGTGATGTAAATTGGATAAAATACAGTATAATAAATACATGTAATGTGGCTTATTAAACAATACTACACAGTTTAGTGTTTTGTAAGCATTCTTCAAACACTCAAGTTCATCAGGGTGTGTTAAAGCAAACAGAACTGTATAGTGTGATGACACACCAGGAGTGGTGTTTGTCATTCCTGTCCCTGAAAGCTAATATGGAGTCTGCATGTTGAAAAATAAATAGAGCAAGCCAACTCACACCATTTCTAGGACTAGCTGTCCATTTGGAGCTCTCCTTTCTGCCGTTATCAGTAAATGGCATGCTTGAGCAATTATTGATGACATTATCTGGACACTCAATGCAGACTTCAGCTGTATTTAAACTCGAGTTACCCCAATTCCATTGACATTAAAAATGATCCTGGCTGTGTGTGTGTGTGTGTGTGTGTGTGCAAGTGTGTTACCTGCTGTCATTGATAACGCTGACCATAGCAGCATAAAGATCCTCTTCACTCATTCTTTTCCATTCCAGCATGATGCCCATGCCTTTGGCCTGCACACGTGTCATAGTGTCGTAATGGTCCCCAAATAGTGGCACACCCACCACTGGCACCCCATGGTACATAGCCTCATAGATGCTGTTCAACCCACCATGGCTCAGAAATGCACGTGTGTTTCTATGTCCTGAGACAATGACAAGAAAATGGAAGCAAAGAAAGTTTAAGAAGCCTTTTTTGATAGAATAGACTCTTTTGATCAAATTGACAGAATATATGCACATTAGAGCCTAATTATAAGATTTTTTCACCTATTTTAAAACCAACTTATTTTAAGGAGCTAAAATTAAACAAATGTAAACATTTCAGGCAGTTTGAGTTCACACTCTCACCTGTGAACTATCAAATATTCAGTTCTCAGAGGTAAAGTTTGAATAAACAGACTTTGAGTGTATAAAATTAGACTTCCATAGTATAAAATTGGACTTTTATGGGGTAGCTTCCCAGCATGAGCAGACAGATGATCATTTTAGCTGGTTATTGTAATATTGTAGTCAGTCAGCCAAGACATATTTAGAGTCCTAATTTGCTTCTTTAGTTTAGAACTTCAGCTGCAAGACACTGCAAACACAAAAACTGTGTTTGCTAATTATAGCTGCTCTGTGAACACCAGCCCTGCCGTGGTCTGAAATGGCCAACTGTAATGGTGAGGGTTTTGTTCAAATTTTATAGCTCACAATATGTCATACTGAACCACATCTACAAGTTAACTGCACCTCAAAGAAGCTTCAGAGAAGCTTAAGCAATTCTGGGTGACTACTGACTTAAAGTGTTTCATTGCAATGTTAGCCTCTCAGCTGCTGTTTTAATCTAGAGAAGAAACACTAAACATGTCTTTGCTGACTGACTGCATCTCAAGTGAGGGGCAAATTGTGTACATTTAATTGTCCCAAAACTATTCCTTAGATATACTCTCCTTGCCCTTGGGTAGGAAGACTAAATACATGTATATTTGTTACATCTGATACAAATTACAAGCAGGGTGTAACCTGTAATCTTTCATAAACACCTTAAGCAGTCAGACTGCCAGTTATTTGTTTATCTCTGAGCTGTCGTTTGTCTTTTGTGGGAAGATATTCCGGCAGTAGTGCAGTAGCCACTCAACTGGCATGTGAAAGCATCCTGGGCGCGTTTATTTGCCCTAGCTGTTGATTAACCACTAATGAGTAAGCTGGCAAAGTGGTGGTGTTTCTCAGTGTGGAAGTTTTACCTTTTTTCTTTGATTTTCTACGTTTTTCACACTCTGCTTGCTGAGTGAGATAAATCCTTGAGTATTCACTTAAGTTGCTGTGAGTGACCATGATGCATGTGCTACAGGCTGCCAAAAACAGGATATGACCCAGACACTAATAAGCCATGAGCTATTTTCCTGTGCTCTCTTCTAGGTCTGCACAATATAGCATTTGTTAATTGATACTGTCTTCTGCACTACTGACAACAATGTTTTAACTGTGCACTGTGAGTATTCTGTTTTTTCAGTAGGGTTCTCTACAATCCATTGCCTGCAACTAATAAAGAGACTATAAAAATTATGTACCAAAAACTCAGACTCAGCTCCCATTTGACCCTCTGTGATTCTTAAGTGAGGCTCACATAAGCTGACAAGTCCCCTCCCTCCCTCCCTCCATTAGATATCAATTTTATAAGTATGTCTTTTTTCACAGAAGGAATTAATGATAGGACGAAAGTGTAGACAAACAGAAAAAAGAGGGAAAGAAAGCACACAGCTATCTTGCTCTTTTACACACATACACCACACAGTGGGGATAGCTTTTTGTCTTCTGATAACAACACAGGCATTGTCCTGAAAAAAGCAGAGGTGGGGGCGTGAGAGGAAGTGTTTATACACACACACACACACACACACACACACACACACACCCACACACAAAATGCTGCTAAGGATGCTAAGACAGTGATGACAAAGTCCATGTTCAGTGTTCAGAACAACATCCAAGCTTATGTACAGTGAGAGAATTCAGTGGAGGAGGCAACCGAGCCAGCAAGGAAACAAGCCAATGTGTGAGCATGTATGTGTGTGATTAGTGTTGGGTACAGTGATGTTATACTCACCCAATAAGTCATTCTGCGGCATCCACTCCACTAATCTGGTATTATTGCCAAGGTTACTAGGGGGAACTCCAGAAAACCTGCAAGGAAGAAAGATTGGAGATATGAGATAATGTTACCACAGAGCCGTATCACTCATCAAATTTATGAGGGAGTGTTCTTTAGACGAGTCAGCTGAAAAAAGTTCTGGCATGTTTTCAGTGTACATGCTTGACCAGTATCTCTGTTATACCCCAATAATCAGCCTGTTTACAGCCACTATTTTAATGGCAAATTATAACCCAAAGATGGTACCCACATCTGCATTAGGTTCAAAGTTGTTACCTATGAGGTTCAGTAATACAAGTGAGGAATGAGGAAAGAAACACACAGAAAGAGAACAAGAGAGCAAGGGATGGTCAGGATACATGCATTTAGGACCATTAGAAAGCTTACATTCAACATGGCTCAAGTCAAAGGAAGAATTCAAAAATCAAACTTGGCTAAAAATGGAAATGCAGAAGTCACAAACCCTAAGCTTGACCACAAAGAAAAAATGTATTTCATTTAAAGTATTGAAAACATTAACATCACACTATTTTATTTTCATGTTAAAACAAAAAGATTAAATTTGAGGTTTGACATTATTCGCAAGCTTTTGTCAAGCTTTTGTAAAATGTAAAAAACCTTTTTCACTGATTTGTAACAAATATGCTAACTTATTAAAGGGCTTTTATTCTGCATACTTCTTACATCTTATTGGCTCCACTGAGGTCCAATTATGACAATTGACATATTCTTCACCAAAAAAACCTCCACAATTTTCTATATCCATTTTCCAACCTAACAATCTCCAGCACCTCCACGATTATTGGCACCTCTGACAAAGATGTGTAAAAAGTATTATAATAAATGTTTTACTGGACTAGCATATTCTCAAACTGAAAAAAATTGAAAAAAAAATCTAGCCTTTAGCTCAATCACATTTTTTAAAAATCCATCATTAAGAAATAATTATTTTTAACAAAATCACCGGTACCACAATTATTGACCCCTCAGCTGTTAACATTTTGAACAACCCCTTTTTGGACAGCACTTAATATTCTCCTATAACATTTTACAAGCTTGGAGAAAAAAGAGAGAGAGAGAGAGAGAGAGAGAGAGAGGGAGAGAGAGAGGGAGAGAGAGAGGGGGAGAGAGAGAGAAAGATCTTTCTTAAGCACTCTCCTCTTCAGCTCACTTCACAGGTTTTTTATGGGATTTTAGTCTGGGGACTGCAAGGATCAAGGTTAATTTTGTATCTGATGAACTGTGTTGATTGGATTATCTTGCTGAAAGACCCAGTGAAGGCCCATTTTTAGTTTTCTGGCAAAGGCCACCAGATTTTTTTATTTAAAATATCCTGGTATTTCAAAGAGTTCACTTCAGCAATGTTCCCAGGGCCACTGGAAGAGAAACAAGCCCACAGCATCACAGATTGTCCACCATACTTAACAGTGGGCATGAACGGGCTTTGTCCTTTGTTTTATGCCAGACCCACCTTGTTTGTTGCCAAAAAACTCAATCTTAGTCGCATCTGACCAAAGCACACGGTTCCAGTAGCGTTTAGCAAACTTCCCAGTAGCGTTTAGGACAAAAAAAAAAAAAAAAGACTTTTTCTGGCATGTCTCCCAAACAACCTGTTGGCATGTAGATAGCACATAATGGTAATGGAGACTTGGTGACCCTAATATTCTACTCTTTGCTGCATTTCTCTACCGGTAAGCTTTGGAGAATTTTTCATCTCCCTTACCATTTTTCTCACTGTGAGTGGTGGCAAGATAAACACGCGTCCAGCCTTGTTTGTCACAGTTCCAGTTGTTTTAAACTTTTAAATTAATGCTCTCTTCCCATAT
>JBBPCX010069871.1:0-11036 GCA_037974365.1 Hydrocynus forskahlii | reverse complement strand
CCCCCCACACACACACACACACACACACACACACACTAAAATCTGAAGGTCGCAAACCTCTCCTCAAGGTCGCGCTGGATGGGTCACGGTACAGACGCTTCATTCCTGTCGCTCAGCAGATACACCGGTTATCTCCTAAAGCACTCACTTCTATACATGACACACTGACTGATGGCTGTGTCTTGTGTTTTTTCACACACTATTTAGTGAATTGGTGAACTGGCAGGACAAACCCTCATATACACTTCAAAATGTCAGCTTAACCACATAGCTTCGCAAAGTTGCGGTGCCTGACTACTTTCCATTAAGGCGTGTGTCACACCCGTTGTGATCCGGAACGTTCAATGCTGAACAATCGAACACTTCTGACTGTTGATCAACACAGCAGGTTAATGGAGATTCAGTCAATACATTGTCGTCTGTGTACTTTAATTTTCTATTATATTTATATTTATACTTTTATACATCAGTAACTAAATCACACTAAACTCAGGATGTGTTCCAACAGCTGACACACCAACTGATGTATGGGCACAACACACACAACCAAGAAACACACACTTGCTGTTTGGCACTGTGAAACATCTCTTTACATTTTACACAACTGGTGAACCACCTGACAACCTTAATTCATTCATCACTATTGTGATACTGTAACCACAGCAACCACAGCTCGTGCTGTTGTGCATCAAACATGATCGTCCTGTCTAACGAGTTAAAACAAATCAAACCAGCCTGGAGGTGAACGTCTCACTGACCAGGAGATGTTTAGAAAATGTACATCTTTATTTTAAAATTAGATACAGTACATTTACAACATCAAAGAGACGTCAGCCACTGATTGTTTGTATCGCCACCGCTGTGAATTGTTCTTGAATACAAGAACATAACGTAACAGATTGTTGAATTTTAAGGTGGAATGTCAGTGCACCAGCAAACAACTCTCAGAGCAACAGTTAGAACTGAAAAAAACTCCCTGCTGAAGAGTTAAAGTAATAGCTCAAAAATCGAATTCCCTCAGTGCTAGAAGGCTAACGCATCTCCTACAAAATGGAAGCTTATACTCAACCAATTAGCAAGCATTCCACCTTGTATCTAAGCCTTACATTGTAAACCCTGCACTATTTACAGTTCAGTATATTGTTCAGTGTCTTTACATATTGTTGTTGTTTCATACTGTTGTGCTTGAGAAACACCATCGACCTCCTCATATACTTGGGCAATAAACCAGATACTGATTCTGATTCTGATTCTGATTTAAGAACCTGACACACTGTCATCTAGAGCCATGGACGTGAATTATTCATACATAGGTCACTGTGTGGCTTAACAACCAAAAAGACTGAAACTGAAACTGGTCAGGTTCAGGGACTGGACTGAAATTGGGAGTCTTTAAAAGTCCTTCAGGAAGCCTGAAGAACTGTTCCTCAAGACTGCATTAAACATACAAGGAAGTCTGGATTTTTGGAAGGAAAATATTTAGAAGGGGACTTTTGCACAGTACTGTAAGACACACACATTTACATTGTTCAGCTGCTCCGGGTCATTACAACACCTCCACTGGGGTTTGGCCTTGCAGGATGTTTTATTAGCCTGATATGAGCAGAGTCTGCTGTGATTAATTAGAGAATTTAGAGCAGGAGTCCTGATTAAACACTGCTTTAGGGTCTAATCCCCGGAGCTCTAGACAAGGGATCAGATACTTTAGTTTTGGCACAGTGACCGAATGTGGGTCAGTAAGTCCAGCTGGCAGAGCGAGCCACTGTGCTGTGTGTGTGTGTGTGTGTGTGTGTGTGGCCTGATACAAAACATCAATGTGTGGATGTGAGGACATTTGTCTACTGTCCATGTAAAAAAAATGGCTGTGATTGGTTAGAGGCTCATTTGCATATTGCAACCTTCTGTAAAATAAATTTTGCAGAAACCAATATAATGGTAATGATTAACAGATCATGTATTGTGCCGCTCTAGAAGGAGTCTGGTTTGTTCCGGTTCAGAAGAGATAATTAGGCTGAAAAACCCCAGTCTGTGACTGGCCCCCATGGGCTCGACTGCAGTGCATGCTGGGAGTGTTTTAGCTTTTCAGCTGAGTGTATTTGGAGGAGAACCCGAGACTGAGCCTTACTGCTTTGTCAGGCCTGGTATCTGAGACTGGCGCAATATTAGCCACAGTAAAAATACCCCTTGCATGAACGGAGGTTCTGAACTCAGAGGTATGTGGGTCAGCGGGTCGCCAGCCAGTGTCTGGCTAATGATAGGAAATAACACCACTGATTAGCTGGAACACAGCGCTGCCCAAATCCACAACAGGTGCGGCAGGGCCTCATCAAGAGAATCCAGATCAACCAGGTTCCTCAAGTATTCTTTTGAAGAGTCTGACATTTGCCTCTTTAGCTTTAGCGCTAGAGCTACATAGCTCTAGTTCTAGCTACGTAGCTACTAACAAACTACACCCCACCAATTAGCAAGGTGCTAACTGTGTACAGGAACCATCACACACACACACAGTATAGATTCATTTATGTGATTTCTGACCCTATATGACTAACTTATCTACAAACATAGACTAAAGGATGGTAGCATAGCTAAACACTATCATTCTGAAGCCAGAATATTGTGTTTGTGGGGTTTCAAAAAGTCACTGTTCTGACCTAATCATCGCTACATTTCCTAAAGTTCACTATTCTTGTCAAAAGATCAGTATACATCCTAAAAGTCCCCTAATGATCACTTAAATTCATAAAGGTCACTATTTTTACCTAAAGGTCAGAATAGTCATCCCTAAGCAACAGCTAGTGGCCTGGAGATTAGGGATCTGCTGGTACAATTGGAAAGCTATGGGTTCGAATCTCAGAACTCCCCTTTTGAGCACCACTTTTGAGCACAGGTTAAATGCAGAGGTTTTTTCTTAGAGGTCACTATTCTCTACAGAACTACACTGCCCCCACACACTGCTCCCTACACACTGCTCCTGGCACTGCGACCCTGGCTGCTTGCTGCTTCATTCGGGGGTCAATGGGTTAAATGCAGAGAACAATTTCTGAAGAGCTCATTATTCCCTTCTGAACTACACTGTTCCTAAAGTCTCCTGCAGGGATTCGATGGACACATTCTCCTTTAGGCTACTATTGCTAGAGGTCACTATTCTCATCTAAAGGTCACAATACTTCCCAAAAGGTCACAATTCTGACCTTATGGTCACTACATTTCCTAGAGGCCACTATTCTCCTCTAAAGGTCATTGTTCTCACCTAAAGGTCATTACCTAGTGGTCACTATTCTCTCCTAATAGTCACTATACTTCCTAGTTGTTACTACTTTTATATAATAGCCACGAAAGGTTATAGAGGTTAATATTTGCACATGTTAGCTACAAGACTTCAGGTCACAATTTCCTCTAGAACTACACTGTTCTTAAAGGCCTGTTCTCCTGCAGGGACCGGATGGACCCGTTCTCCTTTAGGTTCCAGTTTAAGAATGTGGAATACTCCTCTGGCCGCAATAAGACACTGCTGTGTTACCTGGTAGATCAGAGTCCGGGGCCGGATGGCCTACTGCGGGGCTTTGTGGAGGACGAGCATGCGGGGGCCCATGCCGAGCTGGCCTTCTTCCACCTGATCCTGGCGCAGTACGAGCCATCCGTCAACTACTCTGTCACCTGGTATGTGTCGTCCAGCCCGTGCCCAGCCTGCTGCGCCAAGCTGATGGAGATCCTGCAGGAAAGGAAGACACTCCGCCTCACCATCTTCTCCGCCCGGTTGCTGGACTTCGAGGAGCCAGATAACAGGGCAGGCTTGAAGGCGCTGGCTGGTGCCGGCTGCAAACTGCGTATGATGAAGCCTCTGGATTTCTCCTACAGCTGGGACACCTTCGTGGAGCATGAGGACCAGCGGTTCACACCCTGGGAGGACTGTCAGGAGAACTACGAGTACTACCAGGAGATACTCGCTGAAATCCTGCAGTGAATGTGAGTGACGACAATCACAATCATATTCATGCTAATAACAATAATAATAATAATAATAGTACTTACATTTTACCACATGCTTGTGTAGATATTTTATGATATATATATATATATATATATATATATATATATATATGTGCACATGTATATAAATGTGTGTATGTATATATAAATTATCCATTATTAATTATTTGATATCACCTATGAATTATTCACAATCCACTATTATTTATTCAGTATCTGCTATGAATTGTTCTGTATCTACAGTGAGTTCTTTGGTATCTATAATCAGTTATTCAGTGTCCAATATACATTTTTGGATGAATTATTCAGCATACACTATGAATTATGCAGTATTTACTGAAATTATTCAAATTATTACTCCTTTGTCCCTTCTCTCTCTCTCTCTCTCGGCCTCTCTCTCTCAGGTCCAGTGGAAGTGAGTGATCAGATCAGAATTCACCCAACCACCGCGAGCGAGTGTATGTGTGTGTGTGTAGGACAGAAACGTATTTGACAGTGAATGTGTGTGTGTGTGTGTGTGTGTGTGTGGGGATCACTCTTTTCGTCTCCAAACAATCACAAGCCTAATGTAACTTGCTATGACTTTTGATATCTGAAATGACACACTTTTAACAGGAAGTGATCTTTTGTACTTTAATCTGCATGTTGAATTTATTATTGTTTCACTGTTATAAAAGATATTGATTGTCATTAAAAATGAGCAATGGTTTAATCACACCATGTTTATGTATTTGTTTATATTTTTGTGGTTAAATACAGAATAATCCCTGAGAATGTCCTGGATTTAGCATCAACAGTTCAAATGTTAGTTTTACACCCTAACATTAATTTCACACCACCCTTTTAAAGTCGAATACAGGAATAGTTCAGAACTCAAAGTTACAGCTTGTTGAATTTTGGCATGCAATGTTGGTGCCAAACAGGGATGGACTGGGACAAAAAACGAAAAAAAATTTGCCTTCTACTCCCCCCGCTAACAATAATAAATAATTAACTGCTGTCTCACTGTTAATGCTGATGAATTGTGGTTAAAAAATACAGAGGGCTGGTTCTCACTTTCAATAAGATGATTTCAGCATGGAAGACATAAAAGAACTTAAAGGTCTATTTTTTTAGCAAGTGTACACAATGTGCTATAAATATCCATTCTGCTAGCGGGAACACTGATGATATTATTAGCTTACTTCACTGGAGTTCATAAATGTAGCAAGACAAACTATTATCTTATTGGTGTGTTTGCAACACTTTGTTTATTAACCACAGGGATCAAAGCGAAGGGGGAAGTGTTTAAAAATTTGATTGAGCCAGCCCAGTCATTTGGGCCGCCAATCTACAAGTCTTATGGGCTGGTCAGACCAATAAATAAATAAATAAATGGTGTCGGCCCAAATAGCACATCGGCCCACCAGGAAAATGCCAATACGCCAGATGCTCAGTCCGACCCTGGTGCCAAAGCAAAAACGTTTAGGACACTGTGACTTATTGTGCGCTGTAAAAATGAACTGAACTTCTTCATTAATGTGGATCAGACTTGTGGACATGGTTTAGGGCACAGTATGACTTACTGTGAGCGGTGAAAATGAAAAATGTCAGTGCAGCCTCTTGATTCATGAGTCTGAGTCAAAGTCGAGTCTGTTTATTTCAAGTCAAGCTGAGTCGGTCTCAAGTCATCAGATGTGACTCAAGTCCCCACACTGCCACATCACCAGCCTCATATTTACAGCTTTACATTGATTAAACAAAAACTGTTTACTTGGTTTCTCTTGCACAGACATACAGTGCTGACATAAACAAACAAAAATAGATTATTAAATATTTCACAGAAGTTGATGTTTGATGATTCACAACATCAGGTTTTAAATCCACAGCTAAACACCTCCCCCGGCCTGACCTGCCTCTCTGACCACACTGACACAACTGCTGAAGAAAAGTCAGCCCCCCACACACACTCACCAACAAAACAGACCACACACAACACACACTGTGATCTAGTCACACACAACACACACTGTGATCTAGTTTACAACACACACACTGTTCTCTCAAGCTGCCTGCTTCAGAAAGAGACACCTGGGAAATGGAACTGTAGAACACACTGCTTTAACTGGGGGGTTTATATGAACTAACTAACTAACTATCCATCTATCTATCTATCTACCTACCTATCTACCTACCTACCTATCTATCTATCTATCTATATATCTGTCTATCCATCTATCCATCTGTCTGTCTGTCTATCTATCCACTGACACAACTGCTGAAGAAGAGTCACCCCCTCACACTCACCAAAAAAACAGACCACACACAATGAACTATCTATCTATCTATCTATCTATCTATGTATCTATCTATCTATCTATGTATCTATCTATCTATCTACCTATCTATATATCTATCTATCTATCTATCTATCTATCTATCTATCTATCCATCCATCCATCCATCCATCCATCCATCCATCCATCTATCATTTTAATAGCAAAAGGAGGTCTGTCATGCCCCCAGAGCCACCCTTAACCCCCAAAAAAGGTTCTACTGGTGTTGTGTACTGATCCGAGTGTATATGTTTTATATTCTGTTGTTCTGACAGGCTATTCAGCAGACTCTGGGTCCAGACTCCAGGCTGGTTCAGTGTGAGGTGCAAGCTGAACAAGGTTTACCTTTCTGCAGCCACACGGCAGGACACAAACAAACCACATTCAGCCCAGTGAGAGACTGCAGGACCTCACGTTAATTACATTACATACATATTTACAATGTCTTGCTAAGTCTGTGTGTGTGTATGTGTGTAATAACTATATATGATAATTATATATGAACAATGCATGTAATAACAGTATAACTTCTGTATTTACTGTTACAGGTTTTTTACAGTGGAGGTAATTACACATGTATTATTACTCGTGGGACACTGGGATACACTTGTGTAATTACACGCGTAATAGCTGAAATAATAGATGTGTAATTACATAAACTGCACCTACATCACCAGTAGTTACATTATTATTACATGTGTTGTTAATGTGTAACTACACAGTTATTATAGACAAATAATCTTCTTCATCTGTTTGACAGGCTAAGCAGAAAGTTATGGAAGGTTTAGCATTGTCAGTTCGCTAACCGTCTTTGTGAAGGGCTGCCCAGGCTATTTACCCTCTCTTTAGTCTTTGTTTACACCTAGGTGAGCCATTAGCTTAGTTTAGCATTGTCTGCGCTTATTTTCTGCTTTGCTGTCATGGATGTTATCTATAGCTTCTAGCCTGCTACCACCTACCCGTGTTTTGCATCAGCTGTTGGCTTGTTCTGTTAGCGGTGAAAGGGGAGATTCTGAAAGGTGTGGCGTTATTTACATCAGAACTAACCAAGTCCAGACAAAACAAGTGAATTCTCTGCTTAGCCAATCAGCCACTTATCACGTAAAATCTTGGTAAAACTCAAAAAAGCACCTGTGTGTGAGTGTATAACACACTGTAAGTGTGTGTGTGTGTGATGCAGTCTCTCATTGGGCTGAATAGGATTCTTACCAGCCCTCTGTAAAGATCAGTCTAGCAGCAGTAGCTATGGGAGGGCAGAGTCTGGTCAGGTCAGTTGGGGCGTTACTTTGGTTTGGTTATTTTTCTGCATCCCCCAAGCCGGTGGTGAGGTAAGGCCTGTACATGTCGCTCAGCAGCAGCTCTAGCTCCCCTCGGTGGAGGCTGCTGTCTGCAGGCTGGGGTCCGTTAGCGGACAGTGTGCGGGTGTGAGCCGTGTGGAGGCCCTCAATTGCGCTGGACAGCCAGATCAGCCTCTTCAGACTCTGGATGGAGCGGCCACGGTCATGCATCAGCTGGTGCTCTGTCACCGCTCGTCTGCAGGGGGAGACAGAGAGAAGGTTATGGGTTTCAACTTCTGAGAGCTGCCGAGATTTTAGTGCAGTTCAGGACCGTTGGTTTGTACTTCTGTGAATGGGGCAAAAAAATATAAACCAATATAATCATGTGTTCCCCTCCCTCTATTAACCCTTCACTGTGTAGCATCCCATAGCTGCACCATCTGACTTCTGTGATCTGGAACATTAAACGCTGAACATTTACTGCTAACTGCTGATCAACACTGCAGATTCAGGATTACAGTCGATACTCTGTTGTCTTTACACTCAGAGTTTTAAATTCATATAACTGAAAGACGGAGAGCCGTGCAGGAGACTCAAGAGCACAAAACACACAACCAAACACACACTTGCTATTTTGCGCTATAAAACAAACTCTTTACAATTTTCAAATCTTTACAATCTTTACAACCTATTGAACCACCTGACGCATCAAAGCAACACTGGAAAATAACCCTGCAGACCTGTAGTTTTGGATAAACACCTTTATAAACCATCTTTATCTTATATTCATCTTCTCCCTCATTAGTTCATTTAAATATCTATATTTTAAACCACACTGACAGTTTGTGATCAGAAAAGTCTCCTTATTGTTCAGTCCTAATGTACAATACACTGATTATCTGGGTTCATTAATTACTGATAAGTAAGTATTCAAGAACAAAAGATAAATACTGACAGCAGCACCGTTTGTCCAGGAGATTCTTCAGCTTTCAGCACTGACCAGTCAGGACCTGGTACCGGTTTAGTACCAGTTCTACATACACATCAGTATTGTGTGTGTGTATGTGTGTGTACTGACCTTTGGTTCTCCTGGCAGTGTGTGAGTGTAAACACCATCAGCACGATCAAGCTGATGGACGTCTGGCATCTCTGTGCTTTCAGCATCTTCTGCAAACACACACCCACACACACACAGTAACACAAACACACACATACACACAGTAACACACCAAAAATGGCGGGACCCTCAGCCTGACTTAAAATAACGCTCTGCATGTTTTGATCAAATGTGGCACACACACACATATCCATTACTATATACACTGTCAATACAGTCCAAACACCTCAATAGAACAAAACAGGGTGAAACACTTGTAGACATAGATCAGCCTCCCCAAAGTCGAGGTCTCAAGATTACTGAAGCAGTGTGGATCATCTGGACATAGAACAGAACAAAAAACAGCCGACACCCAAAGAAGAGCTTTGGAATGTCCTTCAAGAAGCCTGAAGACCTATTCCTGAAGAAATGACAGGAAAGCTTGTCTAAGAACGGTGGTCATAATGGAGCTCAGAACAAACACTGACTTTAAAGCTGGTTGGAATTAAACACACTTTCTTTTTGTTTATACTGTATTTACATGTGTGTTTGAACATTTTGCAGTAAATCACTGTTCTGACCTACTGTCTCATTTTTCTACAAAATAAAAAGAAATGAGGGGGTTTGAGACTTTTGCACAGTGCTGTATGTCAGTATTGCAGCACCAGCACTTAAACCTGACCTGATCTTTGACCTCAGTAACCAAACGACTCTTTCTCCTCCTGTAGTTCTTCCGAAAAGTTGAAAAGTTGAAGCTTGTCTAAGAGAAGTCAAGCTGTGCACAGTGGTCATAATGGTGCTCAGAACAAATATTAACACACTCACCTTCCGACTCTCTGCTTCAGGTGAGAAGGGCCGTCTCAGTTCTGTCTGATCTCCTCTACGTCTTCAGAGTGTGTATGTGTGTGTGTGACTGTGTCTTTGTGTGTGTGTGTGAGAATGTGACTTTTATGCACTCACCAGCTCCATCATCGCACGTCACCATGCACACACACGCACACACACACTAGCAGACAGAACGAGGGTACTCCAGCCCCGACTTTGTTCTCAGTGCTAATTAGTGTGTGAATGCTAATTCCTGCACTAACTGCCATGGAGCTGTTAACTGTGCTGTTACTTATTATAGTTTATTACAAAAGGCCTGTGGTTTCCTTTCTTAAGCACTTTCTGCTCCATCAGCTGCTGATGAGTGAAACTGCAGTGAGCTTTCAGAGTGTGCTATGATAATAAAGCATTAATAATAAAAGACTAGCCTGCTAAACTCATTATATGAACCATAAATCCATCTCTAAATACACTTGTTAACCTCTTCCGCTGAACTGCATATCTCTAGCGAGAATATTTTGTGTTTGTTTATATGTATATATATATGTATATATATGTGTGTGTGTGTGTGTGTGTGTGTGTGTGTGTGTGTATGTGTGTGTGTGAGAGAGAGATAAGTTTTGTGAATACAAATATGCTTTTACGACTGAGACTATATCTATTTCATATTGTTTGGGTTCAAACAAGTTTATTTAATACATCTCTGTAAAAAGGAGCATTTGGTTTACCACAGAATTTTGTTCAAGCCGGATTTTTTAATAAGATGTTCTATATTTATCAAGTTTTAAAGTTATAAGAACATTTTATCAGTCAGTAAAACCCTTTTTTGGTTATCTCATATCACAGCCTCTATTCAGAATTATCTTCAGACATGGCATCATAGCAGTACTGAACTGTTAATTCTTTGCGTCGAGCTGCTGATTAAATTATAAAGTTTTGCCCACAAATGTGTGTTTTACCACTAAAATGAGACATAAAATACAGATTAAAATATTCTCTAACATGGTAAAGTTAGCATTGCATAACATTTCGTCCTCACATCCTGATCTAAATCTTTAAAATTGTTTTACAGTGATAAAATAAGCTTCAGAAAGTATAGTAATCGATAACAAAAAGAGATATAAGCAGCATAGCAAGAGAAAAGTGAGATTTAGAATAAATAAAAGTAAAGAAAGCCCACATGCAGACAAAATATGTGATTTTTTGCACAAAAATGTTTTTTAATGTGTTGTACAGTGTCAGAACGTGTGTTAAAGGGTAAATGCAGCCTGAGTGAAGTGAGTAGAGGACATGATGAAGTTAGCAACATGTTAACTGTGAAGTGTACTGTGAGCTGCATTAACCTACTAGCTCCAGTGCTCAACAGAATAGAATTGGGGGGAGGGGCAGATTAAAGGAAAATTCAGAATAAGATCATCTTTTTTTTTGGTGGACTTAGCCTAAACATATCTGAGCTCAGTTCAACCTCAACATAAGATTTTCTCCAAATTTCTAAATCCAGCTCCTGAGAAAGAGCCTCCTCTAATCTTAAAA